>JARFYF010000029.1:24984386-24997174 GCA_030265395.1 Rhina ancylostomus | reverse complement strand
GGGGTGGGGTGGGGGAGGGAGGGGGATCTGGGGGTAATAATCAGAGGCCCAGGAGAATCACAATGGATGGAAGTCCCATGGTGATTGTGAACTCGGTAGCAGGACAATTAATCAAGGGTCAGTCAAGAGATGAATCTGCGTCTTGTGGATGGGATAGTGTTCAGAGCCCGGTGGAGGTGTGTTGTGATTGGACAACTGAGGATTTGGGATTGGGATTATCATCAGATGGGAGGGTGTGATCAGGAAATTGGGAATCAGGGCAGTGATATGGTGGAAAGGGTGTGGGGTTGGAACATGGAGGATCAGATGACATGGCTGGGAGTCAGTGACATGGAGGGAGTAAGGTCAATCAGAAGATCTGAGATGGAATGGTGTCAAGAGTTGGGCCCAGGGTAATGATCAAGAATGGGGATAAGGAGTCAGGGCAGGGGTGGTAATCGACCTTTGGAGTTGGGGACAAGGGCAGCAGTGGGAAGGAGCCAGGCCCAAGGTGATGATCAGGAATCAGAAATGTGGTGATGATCAGGAATCAGAAATGCAGTAATGATCAGGGGTATGGAATGGACCTTGGGAGGGTGACTAAGAGTCAGTGGAGATGGAAATAGTTATTAACAAACAGGGAGTGTCAGGATCCCAGGGGCCTGGTGCAAAAAAAATTGGAGGAAAATCAGATGTTTCACATAGGGTCGTTGACCTGAAGTATTAATTCTGGATACATAAAGATAAGTAGAGCATTTTACCTTATTCTGGTGACCCTTCCACTGCAGCGTCAATAAACAACTGTCCTGGGAGAGACCACTGGCCATCAATCAAAGTCATTCCTGGTTAAATATTCCTTGCAATGTTACATGCAAAACAATGTTATCAAAGTACACTAGAATGATGTAAAAGTGAAATATAACCAGAAGTGCTCACTCAAACTTCTGCCACAGAGTTAAACATAACAAAAAAGGTCACAGCTACCATTTTGTTCCTTACTCTTTCATAATGAATTCCTTATTCAGAAATAGATAGCATGTCACGATCCAATATCAAGGCCAGCATCTCCAACAAAATAATAGTTCTTTAGTACTGGACAAGGGGATCAGATTTTTTCTGCTAAAATCTTTGGAGTGGAACTTGAACATTCAACCATCTGACTCGGAAATGCAGGAACTCCCAAATAAGCCACAGCTAGCAATTCATTGCTGGGCTCGTATCCTGGAACTCCTCAGTTAACACAATGCTTGGAGCACAAACAGAAAGTGCTGGAAATACTCAGCAGGCCAGGAAACTTCAATGGTGAGAGGAACAGTTAATGTTTCAATTCGGTAACTCTTGTAGTTATTGACCTGAAATATTCATTGTTTTCCTCTTCACAAGTGCTGCCCAACTCCATGAGTATTTCCAGTACATTTTGTTTTATTTCAGATTCCCTACATCTACATTTTCTTTTGATTTTGACGATGATGGAAGGATCATTAGAATAAATAGTGCAGTAATTGTTAAAGTGCTTTGACAGGTTTTCCTCACATTGAAACCAAATCAAAAAGTGTGTGTGGTGCAATGATCTAGAGATACATTTCTTGGTTTCTGGTTCCGCCAGCATTTTGAGGCTGGTATTCCAAAGCTCTCTCCAGTCCAATCTGTCAAACAGAAAAGAACAAGAATAGAAACTGACTCTTTCCTGCTGTAGGCTTGGTGATATATCCTCAAGGAAAGAGTACTCTCTATTTTAATAGTGATTGGTAAGAGTCAAAAAAATTAAAAAGATTAAGTCTATCAATGAGTCAATAATACTTTTTGATTCTTTACATTACACAGATTTTTGACTAAGTGGTACAAGAATCTCGGCCCAGAATTTCCTCAGAACTGTTCCCATTCTGCTGTTGTCACTGTAACTTCATTGGAGTTGTGAACTGAATGAACCTATTCCTTCTGTGCTCTTGGGGTCACAAGCAGACGCTTTTCATTCAGCTGCGCATTGCAGCTGTGAAAGTCCTTCACATATTGTAGAGGAGAGATCAGGGGTATTTCTGCACATTCACCAACAACTTCAGTTCATCATTTTTTGTAAGACATAAACTCGACATGAACTCATTTTGGTTCTTAACCAACTATTGCCAAGCCAGACTTGGTAGGGTATCAATGTATTGAGCAGTTGAGGAATGCCTTAGTCTGGAAGCTTGGACAGTTTTTGCTTCCACCTCCACTTGTTTCTCACTTGTGACCTGTACTTAACCTAGTGTCTGTTCTCTCCCACCATCTAAACCCCCAGGCTTCTTAAGTCCATGGCAGGGCTTTTGGCAGATGGTATGCCTAGTATTCAGCAATTTTTAAACAAAAAAATATACAATGAAGCATTTTATTGCATTACTGATGAAGAGAAATTGCCAAGATAAGCTAGGATCTTCAGGTTATAAATGTTCTAAGATAGCCACTATCCTAAGCACAACAATGACAATAATTCTGTGTAAATCTCATCAGAATGTTTAATCTTATATCAATATTTTGGGCTGCATCCTCAAAAGATTTGCTTAGAATGGCAAAAAGTAACAACTCTGGACACCAGAATTAATTTGTCGCTTTCTGAGGACACATTAATAAATATTGGTTACAGCAAATAGAAATAGAATTATAAAATATAGAAACAGGCAAAAGGAAACAAGTATTTAGTTGGATTTGCTTGCTTAAGTCATACCAAGTGTGTCCAAAGTATTATAGATATGCGGTCACAGAGCTCTATTTTGTGTTAGTCCTGAAATAAGTGGATTTCAGTGAGTGGCTCCTCTCATTGTGTGCAACATGTCTCACAGGAGTGGGTTATTTCACAGTGTACATTACGATCATTTTTTTTTTACACTGAGCTATTTTAAACCTGCAATCAATTTTCCACTTAATCAGGAGTTTTCTAACTGAAGAGTTCTGTAAGCAAGAACTTTTTTTGTTTGAAATGTATCTCTGAGTATTGTTAATTAAACTCAGGCTCATAAGAAGATTAAGATACCCACCAGATACTAATGAGTGGGCCAAAGAGTTGAAATGTTGTATACAAGGCTGATTAACTTTCCATGAATCCTGCTCCCACAAAAGTTAATGTGGATCTTTTCTTATAAAATAGTTGACTATTTAGGGGGCAGGAACCCAAAGGATACAAGTTTGAATGTGCTTAAACTTGCATTCACTGGTGCTGCCAATCAATTAGAAAGGCTGCCAGCACTATTCATCACTAGTGTGCTCATTTGTTCTTGGATTGGGGGAAACATTAACATAAGCGAGGGGAGGAGATATGATCCTAATTGCCTGTTCCAGAATTCAGTCAGATCATGGCTGAAGCACCATTTTCTAGCACTAACTCCATATTCCTCAGTTACCTTGTTATCCAAGAATCCAATCCCTCTTGAAGGCGGCCAATAAACCCAAAAGAAAAAATGTACTGTGACCCCAAATAACAACAAAAAACACTTATTTTGAAAGAAATGGCTAGAAGATGAGCATTTTTTTTCTTTTTATACCAGATCTTCAGATGCTGCTTCGGAGACCTTGGTCAAGGCTTAAAAAAAAGGAGAAAGAGGTGTAAGTCTTCCATCTGTTCATGCAGACATAAACCCCAAAGGCAACAAGATTTTGATTGAAGACAGAGTCTTGCAGCACTGGGAATATCACACAGGGTCATACAGCACACAGTAGGCCCTTCATCCCAACATCCAAATTGATCATCAAGCACTTAAAAATCCCGTACATTCACAGCTCCAGAAAGAGACATTCTGGTACGTGGAAACCAGGGATGGACTTTGCATCTGGAATCCATTTAGAAAGAGATTGAAACCCATACCTTCATGATAATGTGGTTCCCTATGAAGGAAGTCCCCACTGCTCATTTCATTAATCGACTCATTTTATTATTCATTTCATCAACTCAGTTCATTAATCAACAACGTCAATCAACATGGGCAAAAATCTGGATGAACATGGGGCAGATACAGGCAGTGTCACTGCCCTGAAGAAAAACACGTAGGGGGTTCAATTTGTTGTCATGACATTGCATATTTGGGTTGTTTTCTGCCCTTCCAGCAGATTACAGTAGGAAGAATGCTAATTGTTGGAAGCTTTTATTCTTTATTCGCTAACAAGTGTCTTAATAATAAACTTGCCTGAACCTTCCAGACTGTATGCTTAAAGAAATGGATCTGTGGACAGCTGATGCAAATTTATGTCATGCAGAGAGGGTAAACATGAGCAAGGCTAATTTTAGAAAGTGGTGACAGACATGTAGAGCTCCATCAGCATACTGTGAATCTGACTCAAGATCACTAGTCGGCCAATAGCTTACTAACATTAATTTTGTACAGCTCAGAAGTTTGTAGAAGCCAAACTGAATATTGTTTTTGATTTGTTAATTCAAATTAATAACATTGAAACTAAATTTTTAGTTATGTTTAACAAAACAGCCACCATCTGCCATAACTGTCACAGATATCGCTAAGCCAAATTAGCTGGACACGATGTTCCAATACTGCTGGAATATTTAAGCATCATTCCCATAAGGATATTTGATATTTCATCTCAGAAGTGACAGAGAAGGAGAGTTGGCATTTTTTTTATGCTCTGAGTTGCACTTTGTTCAGGATTGCTCTTGTCAATTAAAAAAATGATTTATATCTTGACTTCTGGAGAACCCCTTCAAAATCTGAAAGCAGCAATTAACAGAATGGGGTGGCTGTTGTGTGGAAATGAATGTAGGTGGGCTAAACACTGAATTTAAGTCTAGGCTGGAATTTATAATTGCAACTGCACTGAAGAGTAGATCTTGACACCCAGATCCCACGTCTGCAAGATACGTTATGCAGCCGCGTGATGCTGGCCTGGCTCTATTAAAAGGGACACAGTAGAAGTTAAGTTTGAAAGAGCCAGGAGGTTTTCTTACGATACATGAATAGAGAGCAAAGAGCAATTCCAGATTCAATGACAAATTGTTGGAATTGCTCTGGCTGCAGTCAGGACCAGAAAGGAGATACATCCCTCCAGTAATAGAAGGAAGAAACCAATAGCTCTCAGTAAGTGCAGTGTTAAACAGCTGAGGAAATGAGTAGCAGGATTTTATGCACCAGTGCAAGCAACAGCTTAAATAGGCCAGAGAAAAAGAGCACTTTTGCTGATTCACCAATCTTCTCCAGTTCCACCTTCCTTCCCAGAACCCCAGCATGTTTTTATTCTGTCTTACCAAGTTACTCAGTCACACCATCATTCTCAATGTACAGAAACACACAGCCTTCACTTTCTTGGAGCTTTGTTCTGCTTTCCATTTAAGATTTCTTTATTAGTCACATCTACATGGAAACACACAGTGAAATGCAGCTTTTGCACGGAGTGTTCCGGGGGCAGCCCGCAAGTATCGCCACACTTCTGGCGCCAACATAGCACGCCCACAACTTGCTAACCCATATGTCTTTGGAATGTGGGAGGAAACCAGAGCACCCAGAGGAAACCCACGCAGATACACAGGGAGAACGTAGAAGTTCCTTGCAGACAGCAGCCGGAATTGAACCCAGGTCACTGGCACTGTAATAGCTTTATGCTAGCTGCTACACTACTGTACCTGCCCTTTATTACATCTTTCACATGAACACCATCACTGGTGGTCTTGAAAACCTAACTCTCCCTTCGGTCAAATATGTTTCTTCATCTCTTAGACAATAACCATAGAATCACAAGAAATGTTACAGCATGGAAGGTAATAGATAGGACTCCTCATCTCATGTCAGTTCTCTGCATAAAAAATCGTGTCAGTTCCACTTTGAAATTTTTCTTGCTATATTTTTACCCTTTCAGAACTTATCCAATTCCATTATAAAAATGATGATTGAATTCATTCCTTTCAACCCATTTCCCCCACCCCCCTTGCCTTTCAAACAGCACATTTGAGATTATGACGACTTGCTTCAGGAAAATGAAGTGCAAATGTCGCTTTGACTCTTTTGCCAATTACATTGAATCTGAGTCTTTTGGTTTTTGAACCTTCCACCAATGGGAAGTGTTTCTCTCTATTCACTCTGTCTGAATTGCTCATGGTTCGAAATACATCTCTCAAGTCAGGTCAATCTTCTTTGCTCTAAGGAGACCGATACCAGTTAGTCTAGTCCATTCAGAAATAGCACAAGACAAAATGAGAGGATCTCTGGAGGAAGGCTGTAACAATAAGGCCAGCTCACTGAAGAGATAGGAGGAACAGAGAGATAACTGGTAAATTGCTTTCCCCTTAAATGGACAAATAGGGAACTCACAGTGAACTCAGCACAAAATTACAAATACCTGTTGCGATTGTGCTGATTTATTTACTGTGAAAAGACCAAGTATGGCAATGATCAGTTTTATGAAAATTACTATTTTAAATTGTTTTATTTTAGTTTTTGGAGACTTTACACTTTCAGCAAAAGCCATTGGACATAGATTAAGCCACTTCCAGGCTGGGCTATCACAAGACATGCAGCTTTGCCCCAGCATGAATGCTCCCACTAAGTAACATATACTCAGCTTTTCAGCTTGATAATTCATACCTCATTGATGAGCACAAGCCAACACTGGTAACACAGAGTTGAGAGACCCAGCGGAGACTCCAGTCCTAAGTTCTGCTCAGTTGGACACAGATACTGAATTCCGAGGACAAAGGAAAATTCTTGTGTTGCATCTGCAACTTAGCCAAGTACCAATAGATATGCTGTGTAGACTCTCCACATTACTGGAGTAGAATAAAATAAGTAAATTAACAGCAGGGTGAGGAATTAAGAGGGTATTTGCTGGAGGGAGATCTTCATGGAGTCTAAAACATCATTCTCAAACGAATTGATGGAGACAAGAATCATGGCCATGAAAATTTTGAATGCCAACATATCTGCTCTCTTAAACATGATGGAAAGTACATTATCCATGCTTTCGAAACTTACACAGATCACTGAATTTCTCTGCAGTGAATGGTAGCAATGAGCGGTTCAGAGAGAGTGAATAAAGGGTAAGTCTTCCCATTGCTGGAAGGGTCAAGGTGAGGGAGATATGGGAAGGAAACTCCACATAAAGCAATCCCACTTCTCTTCCATTGCCCCTCCACTTCAGCCAGTTGGCTCCATGACAACTTGTCGTTATACACTTCTCATTTTTATATCATTCATGGTGCTCCCACAAGTTTTATGGCCTAATCTGAAGTGAGTATTTGCGTTTAATGAGCATGTCCTTAAAAGTCTATCTCCCTGAATGAATGGATCTGAAAAGCTGAACATCAAAAGCCATGGTAAACGTGACACACACTGATCGGATTCTTTTAATGGTGAACCAGTTACATATTAATGATAAAATATCCCTTGAATATATATTAAAACACTTGTGGTGCTCAGATTGCCAAATGTGCACAATCAGCTGAATCCTGTGCTTGTGGGAATCCACCCAAAGAAGTGATTGCAAGTCCTCACTCATTGGGAGGTTATGTAACTTCCAGTCCTGGCAAACAATTCATCTTCCAAATGTGTTTGTATGCCATGAACTGCAAGATCAACAGATACATCTTCAATCCCAAACTTAATCCCAGCAAGGCACATTGTCACTACCATGGATGGTGATAATGTTCCTCTCTCATTGGCTTTCAAATAGGTAGTCTTAACTGACATGCTTTGGTCACCGAGTTCATCATATTGAAAACCTCCAAAGTCTACAGGAATACAGAAACTACTTGCTAATTTTTTGTCAGTGGGAAGTGTAGTCCTTGGTGTAATTAGTGGTCTTTGACTAAAGCCTACTATTTGCCAGAACCATGCTCAATATCAACTCCATTTTCCTGGTTAGTTTTCTGAATCCAATGAAATCTATTTTAAAGATAAATCAAATTTAATTTGACGAGATTTCATTCATATCTCCTAGGAATGCTGAATGCTCTAACATACCACCAATCTCTACCAATTAAGATTCTGTTAATGATGAAAAGTTTAGTGAGAGGCATCCAATACACTTCATTAAATGCTGAAGCGAGCACATCAGAGTTGAACTGCAGTTGCAAATGATAATTAAATTATTTTAACTGCCCTCCTACCCTCAACTCACCCATCGTCAGGGACCAACATTATTATTTTTTGCAATTTATACACTTTTAAGGTCAGATGCATGTTGGTAGATACCATCCATAAGGTTGTAGCAGGTATTTCCTATGAGTGGTTTTCTTCTTCTGCTATAAAATAAGCTGACTCCATTTGGCATTTATCAAAAGTAAGAGAAGCAAAAGGACTTGCTTACATTTTAAGATAAAAATATGCTCAAGGATTAAACATGGATGTGTGTGGGAGAATGTCTGTGAAAAGCTGTCCCAGTCTGGAATTTCTTTCTAATAGTTCATCATTGGATTTGTATTCATGGTCATCTCATTTATCATAACTTCAACTGAATATCAATTACACTCGATATCTTCAGTTCACCATTGATTAGATTATGTAGGCACAGATATGGAAGGTTTACTTTGATTGTTTCTTTTGCTACTGTCCTAACACATCATTTTGAAGTTGCTTTGGGGATTCTGAGTTCTAAAACTTCACTGCATTTTTTTCAGAAAATCTGTACAATGAAGCATTCAGATCCAAGGCAAAAGCAAAAGGAAGAACTTAATTTATAGCGTCATTCGTGATTTCAGGATGTTCAAAGCACAATGGCAATGATTCTACAAACTGGCACAGTCCTATATGGATACCACACATTGTTTAAGCATACAAGAAAGAGCACATATATTTTCAGCCAAATTCTGAAATTCACTGTTGCAAGGCATGTTTTTGTAAATATAGTTGACAATCTGAAATCTCTTTTTGTGATATAATTAAGATAGATCTTCAATTTATATCTGTATGGAATACTGGAATATGGATTCAACTTCCTATTATAGAAACTGCAGGATTTTCAGTTTTATTCTTCTTGTTCTCCTAAGCAAGTTGTGATGAACCCAGGCTCTACCTCAGCAATGCTTCAAAAAGAACATCGTTAAGTTTATGAAAATGACAACAACTAGTCAAGGTCAGAAACAGGGAGGAAAAGTTATGTTTTGTCACCAGGAGATATTTATCAGTGCACCATCACAGCCATTGGAGATGATGCCAGTTAAGGCAAGGCCCTTCCCTACAGCAAGAGATAAAAACCAAGTCACTGATACTACTAAAGGCAAAATACAGAATATTAAAGCAAATGAGACCAAGATCAAGAAAGTAAATGGCAGGCTGACTAGTATCTTTCTTTTTATGTATAATAATGTAAGGTCTGAGGCAGAAGTGCAATTTAAACAGTGAATAGAAATTTTCAAGATGCATCATCCACATAAGCTGGCATCAATACTGGTCTGATATTTGTGGCAGCCGCATAATGGGAGAAAATTGTAGTGTTCAGACCCCCAATTTTCCAGAGGCAAATTTACAGCACATTTGGAATTTACAACAATGACTGGAATATTGCACAGTGGGTATTGTGGTGATTAGAAGCAACACAGCCATCACCTATTGTATACTGTTTCCCAACACATCAATCACACTGTTGAATTCTGATAGATCAGAGAAAGCATTTTGATAAAAAGTCATGAATTAGAGCTACTTAAGAAAAATAAATCGATGGAAAGAAAAATAACTTGATTAGCCAGGGCAATGAGAAAATGCCTGCACTTTTTGCTGCAAAATCTGAGTAGCTGGATGGAGGGCTCTATAGCCCATCAGCATTGCCCAGAAGAATATGAAAATATTTCTTAAAATTGTAAGTTAATTTTAAGGAAGTAAATTGGTTCCTTCAAGTGCTTGCTCCTTGAATGTTGGCAGGAGTGATTGATTGAGAATAACTGAGCAACATGCTCGGATACAAATCAGCAATTAATTTTACTTGTGACTTTCTGTCACCTTTGATTTATTAATGCAAGTGGCCAATATGAAAACGAGATCTACCCCACTTGCTGAACACATTTACCCACTGATGACTCAGGGATTCTTGGGATGGATCCTGAGGTTTTACCATGCACATATTCCTTTCGCAGGGAGACTTATATTTATATAAATATATTTATATAAGTCTGTTTCCCTGGAGTCTGTTTTCCTCAGGCTGCATACTATTAAAAAGTTTGTGAAATGTTGTTCATTTCCAGGAAAACAAGTAGCAATTGATTTTATATCACATTTTTTTATGATACAAGTTGCATGTACCAATAATTCCAATGAAAACGTTGGGAAACTATCAAATGTAAAAGTTTTGTTTAGCTTTATTGTGTTCTTTGAATATTCAATTGGTAAATTCATATCAATGACATGTCCATTATGCCACCTCTCTCCATTGCGATTTCGTCTTCTTGCTTTCTCAATTTTACATTCAGTTTAAGGCTGGTATATTAACGGTAAAAGTCAATAGTAACAAAAGCCAAAGTACAATTTAATTTCAAAATGATCAGTTAAATGGTAATTTGTTCCAATCAAAGTTAATCAAATGTTCAATTTTCATGGTCAGTTTATTGTAATGGAACAAGCAACATTGGAGATGTGTTGTTGATGAAATATCTACAGCTGTTTGAACAGTGACAAACAATTGAGGAAATATTTACAAGAATCACAACACTGAAAGCAGAATTTTCTTATTTAGAAGCTGCTACATTATTTTTCTAATCAACATTATTAATGAAAAATCTCACTATTTTGATTGGAGCAACAGTGGGATAATTGAGTGCTGTTGTGGGTTTCTGGAAATGTTTTTGTGAAATTAAGCACTGGCAGAAGAAATATATACCATAATTTCTTAGTAAGTATAAGACACTAATGACTTTTTCTTATTTCCTGACAACATAGGAAGCCACTTTGGCACATCAAGTCCAAGCTGGCTCACAAAGCAATCCCACGTCCTAATAATTTTCCCCTGTGAATTATTCTCTGCACATTGCCATCAACTTTTCCCAGATTTTATCTTTCTTTCATAAAATTATGAAATAGATAGATAAGATTGAGGCAGGAAAGTTGTTTCCACTGGTAGGTGAGGCTAAAACTAGGGCACATAGCTTCAAGATTCAGGGGAGTAGATTTGGGACAGAGATGAGGACGAACTGCTTTTCCCAGAGAGTAGTGAATCTGTGGAATTTTCTGCCCAAGGAAGCAGTAGAGGTGACCTTGTTAAATATATTTAAGACACAATTAGGTAGGTTTTTGCATAATAGGGGAATTGAGGATTATGGGGAAAAGGCAGGTAGGTGGAGCTGAGACCACGGCCAGATCAGCCATTATCATATTGAATGGCGGAGCAGGCTCGATGGGCCAGATGGCCTCCTCCTGCTCCTATTTCTTATGTTCATAATCCAGCATTATTATCCATCCTTCTCACCATCGCCTACAGAAAGGACTGGCAAATGATTTCCTTGGTATGTGGATTTTGTGTCTTCAGGTGTACCCAAACATCCTGGTGGCAGTACCTGCCACCCTATGCTAAGGAAGCAAAAAAAAACCTATTGTAAATCTCTCCACTTCTAATGACCCCGGACAAAACTGATGGGCAGAGTTACTAAGAAAGCCAGCAGAAGCTCTGACACAATGTTGTGACTCAACGCTTGCAGGTCCCTCCTAATTTCCAGCCTTCCTCGCTACCAGAGATAAAGTGACAGATGTAAAGAGTATACTCGAAAATTAGCTGCAAGATTTAAACTTAAGAATTTACCAGTCTACTTATGCCACAACTTTCAGCATAATCATGTACAAGTTGCTGAAATAAATATTGCCAACATTGCACACCCTTCCCCAATCCTCCCCCATATGAACCATGTCATTTGTTCCAAAACCCTCCACATCATAGATTTTAATTCCTCACAGAGGATAGACAAAAGACAGCCTTGAAATTAAAACACAGGGCTAAATATGTGTACAACTGAAGCCTTTAAAATTATATTATGCCTTTTCAAAGGAGCATTTAAAATGTAATGTGAATAAAATACTTATATCCTTGGATTACACCACAACCAGAGTGAGATTCACTCTTCTGCTTATTTCCCTTTGCTACAGAAAGGTTGGAACAGAAGTTTTCTATCTATTAACTGTTAAATAATAATTAAATTCCCCCCCCCCCCCCACCCCATGTAAATGCTGTAGCCCCATGTCTGAGTTTGACAGGGAAAGGTCATCATATAACAGGTGCTCAAGGACCAGGAGCATTCCTTAAAATGTGTCATAACAGATCTCAATGGTATTAACCATTCACATCTATCCCTGTTTACTCCTGCACGGAAAGGTGCAAGGGTGTGAGGTTAACTACTGTGTTTACGCTTTTTTGCTGCTGATTCTGTGATGTTTTCCAATCTGAATAGCTGTGAAGTAAACTTTTACTTGCCACAGAAATCATTAACATCACATTAAAACAACAAGGCATGAAGCTTCCAGAGACAACCTGCTAAAATGGCTAGAACTGCTCTCCCTGTGGTGATCTTATCAGCCAGCCTGTTCAACATCTTTATTCTGGTAACCCTAATTTTAGTGTAATTACCATAAATGTGCATTTTAGTGCTTACTCACAGTCCTAAAACTGGACAACACAAGGACTAAAACATTAATTAAAAAGTCAAGCATGTTTAAGTAAACAACCAATGATCCAACATATCTACATGCATGTGTAGCATTTGCTTAATACAACTAAATATACTGGTTGTGAGTCTTCCACATAATACATTGCTCTTACACAACAATAAATAAGGCAATAAACAAGCTACTGGAGGAAATCAGTGGGTCAAGACCCTTAATCTGGGCGGGTGAAGGGTCCAGATGAACGGTAGTGTCCCAAAA
>JARFYF010000029.1:24939465-24952272 GCA_030265395.1 Rhina ancylostomus | reverse complement strand
CTGCCTGACCTGCTGAGTTCCTCCAGCACCCTTTGTGTGTGTGTTGATGGACTTTTATAATGGCCATTCACAACCCTATTGAACACACTTTACATTCTCAATTTTGTGAGAACTTATTAGTGCGATTTTTAAGATTGTTCAGCAAACTTGTGAAAAGCCAGTTCTTGTAATGTCAGATTTAATGAAGAGGTAATGTGGACATCGATTACTATAATGGTAGCTTGTTGTGTGAGCATTTTTTCGGCTTGTGCTGTGATTAATTAATCAATCAATCAGCAAAGCATTATGATTGGCCCAGATGAATCTGTGCAATTCAACAAACATATCTGGTGTTTCACAGAGAAAAAGATTACAGCAATAAAAATCAAACAAATTGAAGATACTGAAAATCTGAAATAACAACACAAAATGTTGGAAAGCAGTACCTGTGGAAAGAAAAACAGTGTTAACATTTCAGGTTGAAGACCTTTCATCTGGTTGTTTCCTTCTCAGTCTCAGTCAGAGGTTCCTCTTGCTGTGATCAATCTGCAATGGACTAAAGAAGTGTAAGGTAGACAGGAAATTATTTGGACTTTGAAGAACAAGTTAGTTTATCATCCAGGCCTGTCTCAAGGTGCTAGAAGGAAATGATTTGTTGGGACTTCTCTTTGAGCTTCCAAACTATTCTCTAGCAAGGTCAAGAGGCATTAACACAAGTACACAGTACAGGTGGGAAGCTATTCCCATTTTATTACTGCTGCATCACAGGTTACTAATAAAAATATTGGTAGAGTAGTATATTGAGAAAAGGGTGGTGGGTGTATGTGTGTGGGTTATCCCTGTGCTTATTTTCTAAAGGGTGCCTAGGCTAGAATATCTTTCATTAACTACAAATAATTGAATAAGATGTCTGTTAAAGAAGGTTAGTTTACAAATGCTGTTTAGTCTTTGTCAGAAAAACAAACATATTACCACTCTGAGCTCCTAACCAAGGAAAATGACTGTACATCCCAACCCCATAATAGTCTCTTCTTCTAGCCAAATGTTGATCTATGTATCTAGGTTGTGCAAGAGCCATTAAATTCCAGTGTCTTAAGACAAGCTGCTGTCCTGTGTTCAGTCAGGCTGTGAACTGTCATTATAAATCCAGCAGTCAGATATGGAACTATATTTGTCAAGTCATCATTTCTCTGAAAGAATGGAATAAATTTGAATTATTGTAGTTGGTTCATATCTGTTGGCATTTTTGTGCTGGACTTCTCTCCACACAGGCAATGTGTGGGGTGTCAGTGTGGTATTGCAATTTTTAGAACTGGATTATTGTGTGGAGATTTGATGTGTTACATGCTGATTAAATATCAGAGAGAACATAGCATTTCTGTGCAGCTGGATCGTAGAAAGGGAAAAAGCAATGAGGAAGAGACAAGGCAAGACCCAAATGCTCCTTGCAGAGGAGGCAGAGTGAAAAATTAAATGAAAGATTTTTCTATTCTCTTGAATCATAGCAAATTTATGACACAGAATGAGGTCATTTGACCCATCGTGTCTGTGTCAGTTGAACAGGAGCTCCGTAACCTAATCCCATTTTCTAGCAAATGGCCCAGAGCTCTCCAGGACATGATTTTTCAAGTACATATATATTTTTTTAAATGTGAGGAGGGTATCTGCTTTTACCATCCTTCCAGACAGTGCCCCAATCCCCTACTGTTCCTCTTCTCCCCCCTAACCCTTCTGCCAACTACCTTTAAGCCCCCTGATTTTGACCCCTTGCCCAAGGAAAGTAAGTCATACATCTCAGAAAAGTCTATCCTCTGCCTCCTCTGCTGCAAAGAGAAGGCCAGCTTCTCCAATCTTTCCTCATAGCTATAATCTTCCAAATCTCTCCACATGCTCTTAAATCTCCTCTCCACCCTCTCCAGAGCAATCACTTCTCCTCAGGCCAGAACAGCATGTAGTGCTCATAATTTGGCTTACCTAGTGCTGCATACTCTCCCAGCAAAACCTCGCTGCTTTTATATTTTAATGAGTGCCACAGATACTGCCGATCAGTGAATACTTTGTAACACAAACAGTTATGGTTTGAGTGTTGTTCTGATAAACTAGACTCTTATTCATGCTGTGCGTCAATCTTTGTAACCGCAATGTTATCATCCACTAGTTCAAGATTGTGTTGATATAGAAATTTACTCTGGAATAGCCTAATCAATCAACATGGAAATGAGTTACATCAGAATGCACTTCTCAGCTTTAACAACTGTCCATGTTACAGTTTTGAGTATTGTAGCATGAAGAAGTACCAACATTAATGCTTGTGTATATGCTTCATTCCTGACATGATTTAAATTTTAAAAATGGAAATAAATTTTTTAAATCACTATGAGTCAATTTTTTTGGCAAAGGTATTGGATCACATAGTACCTACTTTCAAGTGTAGGATAACAGGGAAGAATCTAACTTTACATTGAGTTATACTGCATGGAAACAGAGCATTTGGCCCAACTTGTACATGCTGACCAAGGAGTCTTCCTGAGCTAGTACTGTTTGTCTGAATTTGGTTCATATCCCTCTTAACCTTCCCCATCCATTTACCTCTCTAAATGTCTCATAAACATTGTAATTGTATCTGCCTCTACCACATCCTCTGGCAGCACATTCCATTTACCCACCGCTTTGTGACATGTGATAAGATTATGCTCAATCCAATATCAAAAGATACTTCAGTTGATCAAGGTGATGCTTGTCCTCCACATGCCCCCTCTGTGGTAAAATCCCCTTCACGATGCCAAATGTTATGGAGCTAGGAAATCACTAACACCGTATGTTCTCCAGTCAAACAGAAATGTATTTGATTGATCGTTCACCTCAAGGAGGGAGAGAGGCAGGTTCCCAGGGCAGTGCATGAATTCTCTCGACAAAAGCAGGGCACTTTTAAACATTTAGCATCTCTACTCGTACAGAGAATTTAAGCTATCACTTGACAACTCTGATAAAGATGACTCTGCCTTCATTCACTGGAGAAGAAACCAGTGAAAGTGTAATGAGCTCAGCCCTTTCAATTTACATTATTGAAATATTTTTATTATAACTCAAATTTTCCTCTAGTGCCAAGTTTGCAGACTGTCATGTGACATATGGGTGTCTCACCATTTGAAAAGTTTTCAGGAATGTCAACTTTGATAATTAAGCTGAGGATGATGCCAGCAGCCAATATTTACACTGTGATTCCCTTTCTATTCCCTAGAACAGAAGCCACTAATCACACATGTTTTATGTTAGTTAGCAGATGATAGCTGAAATTCTCTGTATGTATATAAAAGTGCCAGGCTTTTGGAGAGGGAATCCATGCACTGCCCTGGGAATGTTCCTCTCTCCCTCCTTGAGGTGAAAGATCAATCAAATAAATACATCTCTGTTTGACTGGAGGATATACAGTATTAGCGATTCCCTTGCTCCATAACATTTGGCATCATGAAGAGGAATGTACCATTATGTCGGCATGTGGCAGACTTGGAGCATTACTTCGGTGACTAAAGCTTAAATGCCATCTGCAAATTCGGTGTGTGATGACTGACTATTGCTCACCTGTTGGAAGATCATACCTGAGAAGTCCATAAGGTGAAAATGATTTGCCTTGACTCAGAAAGTAAGAAAGCTGCTTGTGTTATATACATAAGTGTGCCAGGACCATATAGACAGAGATTCCTGAATTGCACCTGAGGTGAAAGCTGGGATTTAACTAGAGTGTCTGGTGAAATGCAGCAAAAGTTAATAGACCAAATGAAAGATGGGTGAGACCTGAGCTGCGTTCCTGAATACCAGAGATTGATGGGAAAAAACAGCATAAAAATAAGGGAGAGAAGGAAGGAGTTAGGTACATGATGTATGTAGACAGAACAAAACCTATGCTAAAGGACTTGCCTACCTTGAAATGAAATCATGGTTGAAGCTTGAAGAAATTATGGACATCGATCATATTGAAGTATTTCATAGCAGGTTGATGGATAGTGAGATTCAGTTTATGTGAGTGTGCTTGGATATCTGCCTGGTCAATACTTTGTGCAACAGCAGGTCTTTAAAAAATGTTTCCAACCTTTCTTCAGAGTCAATCATCTACATTGATAGCTGTAAGCTATTAACCCTTTGAAGTCTTGTCTGCAAGTCATTTGATCTCACTAAGTTTGTAAATCAAGCCTTAGAAAAATTCTGAACTAAAGATTAAGATTAAAGGTTTAATTGCAGACATTGGCATGTTTGTCTTTTAACTAATGGAAATTGTGATCACACTGTAGGGAATTAGAGATTGAAGATGGCCTTGAAGTTGAAGTCTCTTATTCTAAATCAATGGAGTTTTTAAAAAGTGATGTTTTAATGTAGTTATAATAAGAAATTGTTTTCTGCTATGTCCAGCTTAAATAGACTTGGTGTGAGTTTTTAAAAGTCAGAGGCAGAATAAAAGAATTAATTTATTGTAATATCAGACTCCACTGCTTGAAATGCTGCCAGTGTAGATAAGTGCAGAGAAGTTAATCCCTTCCACTGACAACTTCTTCATTCTATATACCAGAGAATGGAGTTTTAATTGGGGAAACAGAGATGAACTTTGTCAAAACCTGCCAATCCTACAAAAGGGTTTGTTTTCAGCCTAGAAAAGGGAAAAGAACAAAGTCACAATGTACTTGGACATCTCTGCGATTAAATTCACCAATGGATGTTAGTCTGATTTCAAAGCTAAAGACAAGAAAAATGTAGTTAAGAGTAAATAATTAATTACTCTGTAGAAGTTTGTGTAAGAGAAGGCTGGCTTCCATTAAATGGTACCTGTGGTGTGGTGCTGCGATGCTGCAGTGGGTGTCCAGGTGTGATTGATTACAAGGAAGACAACAAGTGTATGGTGAGCTTGTACAGAGGGACGGGTCTCAGATATGCACAGATACTCAACAACAGCATATTGCGACATGATTGATCTGACTTGAGAGAAACTGACCCTGACGTAGTCAGATTAGAGGCAAACCACATAGGTAAATTAAGACAGAAGAGCATTGGGATTGAAGAGGCTCAGAGCTGCAACTGGTGGAACCACTGTCTCGGGGCACCAGAATTAGTCATAGAGTTATACAGCACGGAAACAGGCTCTTAAGCCCAACTCGTTCATGCCAACCAAGTTGTCCACACAAGCTAGTCCCATTTGCCCACATTTGGCCCATATCTCTCCACACCCTTCCTATTCATGTACTTATCCAAATGTCTTTTAAAATATTCCTATTGTACCCCATCTCAACTACTTCCTCTGGCAACTCATTCCACATACAACCACCCTCTGCACAAGGTTGCCCCTCAGGTTCCTATTAAATCTCTCCCCTCTCACCTTAAACCTAGTGATCACGTGGGTTTCCTCTGGGTGCTCCGGTTTCCTCCCACATCCCAGAATTATGTGGGCTGGTAGCTTAGTTGTTCTAAGACTGCAGGTGAGTGGTAGAATCTGGGGGGAGTTCTTGAGAATAAGATTGGGATAAATGCAGGATTAGTGGAATTGGGTGGCTGATGTTCAGTGTAGAATCATTGGGCCAAAGGGCTTGTTTCCAGGTTGTGTGATATTATGATTCCAGGAATTTTGTTTTTGGATAAAGACAGGTGAGGACTGAGGAGGCATAATAATTGATCTTCAATGGAATGGAGAAGTTAAAAGTATTACTGGAAACTCTTATGTCCATTTTTTTTGCAACATGTCATTTATTGTCATGAAAGTCATGATAACTATGGCCAAAGAAATCTTAGTCCAACAGGAAGTCTTGACACAGCTGGACATGGACCAGGGGAATCACTTCTCTGCCAGAAGTGTGAAGAGAGTCTGTAAATTAATGGGAATTAAACTGAAGTTCCACATGCCAGCCTTGAGGAATGGTGGAGAGAATGATTCAGATTTTAAAAATGGCCTTAACAAAGGCCACTCAGGAAACAGGTAAGTCATTGGTAAAAACTATTCCCGAAGATTCTAGTGAGAATGAGGGCAACTCTCAACCAAACTACAGGATTTATGACCTGAAGGTAAGATGAGCAATGAGGGGAAGGAAATGTACAACTTCTGGAGGACAGGGTCAAGAGGTACATGCTGGATCTGTACAACCGTCTGAAGGATGGTAGTGTGGGAAAGTTAAGGACAAGGATGGAGGTTAAGACTCCCAGGCAATTCTATCTGAGGGAGGCCAAAGGATTAGTGGCAAAAGCAACCTCTGGCTGAGTTGGATTCACACCTGAGAGATCTGAGAGATGGGATCTAATGATCAGTGATATGTGTGTGGACATGAAAGCAAAGGGAATATGGGAGTACTGGTCACTCATCTACGTTGAGGGAGCTATAGCCACCACTCCCCCCCAACACCTCAACACCCCAATATTTATATTCTTTAATAGGGCCACGAGCAGGTTGATGAAGACAGTGCCATGTTTCCACTGGTGATGACTTGGAGGTTCATTAGGGTTGTCAAGCAGGAATCAGTGGACATCACATAAGGGGATCATTGGATTTAACAGGTCTACAAAGAGGACTGGAGTCTGGGTATTCAATGTTGTAGTGGCAGAATCCGATGCCTTGGATTCTGCCACCTGTGCGTTATGACTTTGGGAAGAGTAACCTGAGATGATGATGGGAGAACAGATATGTCCATTGAAATTAGTAGTGTGTCCTGTGGGTGGGGGGGGAGTGGGAGTGGAGTGGAGGGTAGAAAAGAGTCATTAATGTTCCAGCAAGAACCTCTGCTCACCCTGGCAAGTGGGGTAAGATAGCAGGATGAGGGATTGCAAGTATAGGAAAACATGAAATTATAAATTGTAGCTGTAATTGTGAACTAACATATTTAGTACCACCCACAGAGCTCTATGAAGAGGTAGTCATAATGTACCATAATCTATCATGTATAGTCCTCCAGGGTCCAGTGAATGTTGCAGGGGTGAGTAATTATCAGTACTCTCACCAATGTAAGTGCAGTTTGATAAATCGTGCAGTGACTGGAGCAAATACCAGGATATCCCCATAATAAACCTCCGAGGGATTCAGATAGGAATAGATTCCCTGAGATGGGAATTACGAGAGTTAACGGGCAAAGGTACTGACTTAACCTGAGAAGGAGCAGGACCAGAGGGATTGTGGGTCTAAGCAACCAGTCAGTTGATTAAGGTGATGGAAGGATATGCAAGCTCATCAGTTATCTAATCAACCTGGAACATGAGGATGTGACCCAAGAAACCCAAGCCAGCACCTGCCAGGCTTACGGGAGTTGGACAATTGACCAAATGCGATAGGACCTTGGAAAGGTCCATAGAGGCAAAGACCAGGAATGAATGAGTATATGTCTGCTGAAGCACCTAACCTGTCAATACACAGCTATGTGACTCATGACATACAATGTATTGGGATGGTTTCTCTCATCCCAGCAATGAGTAAGGACATCTCACAATAGGAATATAGCTCTACAGAGAGGAGATTGGCAGGCAACACTATAAAGGAGCAATGTGTGACCATTGTAATGACAAAGTTATTACCACAAAGATAAGTGGAGGAAGGAACAAAAATATCCATATTTTAAGGCAAAGTTAGCAATACTTAAATTATTTTGGCAGCCAATCGAAGAACCTAATGTTTTTGATGCAACAATCAGGCCACAGCAATTAGTTGCTATATAATTTATGACAACTCGTACATTTTTTAGATTATTATTGGGTTAACAAACTGAGCTCTCTGGCATCCAGCAGAAACTAATAAAATAGCAACAAATATTAAAACAAATGAATCCAAAACTTATTGAAATAAAACTAGGATCATATAAGATTAATTGTTGCTGTAAATTAGTCTGAGGACCTTCTGGGCCCAACTGTCTTTCACTGCTTCATTTAGAACCTTCGTTCAATCTTAAGGTCAGTTTTGGGCTATTGCTGATGATTGCAGTGTACAGCTTCTGTCCCTATTCCTGGTATAATGAACCAGTCTGCATCTGCATTCAACAAGATCTGGACAAGATCCAAGTTTGAACTGATAAGTGGCCAGTAACAAACACACCACACTAATTTCAGGAAATGACTATCTCCAACAAAAGAGTCTAACTATCTCTCTTTACTACTTAATTTATCATTGTCAAATTTGCCACTTTAGCATCCTGGATTGTCAATGACCAAAGGCAAAAAAAAAAGATTTGCTTTTTTTAAGATACCTTTCACAGCATTAGAATATTTCAAAGTGTTAAACAGTCAGTCAATATAAATAAATTACTAATGTTTATGCCAGCAGGAACAGTGGCCAATGATGCGGGAGAGTGTTTAATGTTCACTATCCAATCTTTTCCAAGCAATAGCAAAATTGCTGTAAATTTGGAATCACCACATTGATTTTATTTTGAGAAACTGATGAACAAGTATCAGTTCATTAGTGTAAAATGGCAACTCAAAGCTGTAAAACAGAAAATGGCCAAGATTCCAGGGTCCATTTCCCATGACCATGAGGGGAAGAGTAGGACTTCTAGTTGCCTACAGTCATGGACTTGAACCCCATTCTGAACCATTGAATGGGCAGACACCTGTTAAGAGTGCTTATAACTAAATAGAACTGATTAGCTTAGTAGGCATGAAGGGTGGATGACATCAGTTAAATTATCCTGAAGTAGTTATTGACCTAAGTGTTTAAAATCTTGTCTATTTTCAGTTAGTTCCTTTTATACATGTGGTAAGTTGACCAGTGTTGATAGGTTTAATACAAACAATAAGGATGGTGGTGCTGGGGTAGTTGTCTATTTTGAAGTGGCTGATTGAGTCAGGAGATCAGGCTCCCTCCTGTTTGACCTGATAGGAACTTCTTCAACAAATGGAAATTATATTAAATGGTATCTCAACCTGCTCAGAGTGACAACCAATGTTGACCCTTCTATTATTATTACAACTAATGAGCCATTCATTGCAGTAAAACATACTTGTTATTGGGATGAGGGTAAATAGAAATCTCCTTGGGACTCCATGAGGAAGTTTGAGAATGTTGCTGCTTTGGTCACCCCATGCACAAAGCCCTCATTACACACCCTCTCCTGGGCATAGCCTGCTTCAGGCAGCTTTTATTGGATGCCAACTAATCTCTTCAGAGCCACCCAGTATTCACCCTCACATCCCTGAAAGGTGTCACTTCCTTCCCCAACTGGTAAATGGTGTTGATCAAATGAGACCCAACAATTCAGTTCTGGCAGAATGCAACACAGCATTTCTTCTTGATCCCACCACCCTGTCAGTAGCAGTTTAAATCATCCCTGATGTCGCAAGCTTTTCCAAGACTTCCAGTTGGGTATGCCCAGAGAATGCAGTCAACAAAAGCACAGGATTCAGAAATACAAATCACTTTAGTAGTGGTGATTTGTGTTATGGCATCAAGGGAGACTGATAATCTGTCACAAGTTCAGATCGTTCCTTCGTGCTACACTGCTCCCATGGAACTGATGAGCTGCAATATTTTGAAGTCATGTTATTTATAACCAGAATAGTGAGAAAGAATGAGTTTGAGGCATGTTTTTAACCTGGCTGCCCTCTATGACATTCAAAATTATAATAGTATAAAATAACCAAGTGTGCACAACAAAAAAACACAGTGGGATTCAGGCGCTAACATGAAATAAAAACAGAAAATATTAAGGTTACTAAGCAAATCAGATGGGAAGTATGGCGAAAGAAATGGGGTTATCATTTCAGATTGATGACCTGATGGAAAGATTATTGGTCTGAAGATGCCTCACCTGTTCTTTTCTTATTTCAGATTTCCAGCATCTGCAGCTTTTTACTTTCCAGACACTAGTCAGTTGTATTATAATTTCTTATTAATATGCACAAAACATGACTTATGACCTTAATGTAGTACATGAATTTCATTTTCTGTGACTCTCATCCATGATAGCCCCTGTATGTATCAGATTTAATTTGATTCAGAAATATGTTTCCAAGGAAATCTGTGGTGTGATGCACATTTGTTTTGAATGAAGTATAAATGTGTTGAACAATTTTTCCAAACAGCACAGATTTTTTTTCTGAAAAAGTGTATTCAGATTGAATTATTGGAAGGATTACTAGTTATACTTTCCACTATGCACTGCGTATGATGGGAAAAGGATATGTGTTTGAAACTGTTATCCTGGCTGGATATATTGTTGTGAGATTTGCAGATGTTTTTATCAATAATGGAAGAATTTTCTGCATTGGGCCACAAATCTATTGATTAAACAAATAATAGCCACAGGACAACAGTAATGATTGTTCTTCTGTCTCCTTATCACTTTGGGAAGAAAGAAACTATGTACTTAACTCAGTTAAAAATATATTATTGACAGACTGTCTTGAATTAAGTATAACCAGAAATGGTAAAAAAAAATATGTCAGGTTGAGTCAGGATATTGCCAAGTTTTATTGTATTTTCAGAACCTGAATGTATAATCCAGCCTGTGCTGAATTTTTGGATGTGTTCTCCTTTACCTATTGCTTGATCAATGTGTTCCAGTGAACATTAAGAATCCTGTTGCATTACTTGAATGACAGAATTTCCTGGTAGCTCTATTGATATCCTTCCTTTAGCTAACACTATGGAAAAGTGCACACCGACAGAATGGTTACAGTACAGAGGAGGTTGCTCTGTCCATTATGTTTGTAATGGCTTCACGTAAGAACAAGCCAGCTAGTCCAACCACCCCCCCCCCCCCCCGTCTTCTCCCCATACTACTGCCGATTATTTTCTTTCAGATACTTATCCAGTTCCCTTTTGTATGTTATAACTGAACCAACCTCCTCCACCACTCTTACTACATTAGATTAATCATTTATCTTCTTGCTTCTTATGTGGAGAATGACTACAGCAATAACTGACAGCGCACTTCACACAATGTGAAGCAATCTCAGGTAATTATCGCTCTAATTATACTAAACAAATACAAGTTCATCCACTTGAAAGACTTAATCTAGTTTATAGAACCATCTATAAAGTTTATAGACCACATCTTATATTCAAAATTATGTTGCACAAGTTAAGTCAAGGTACAAACTGCTTTGATACTTTACACTAATTTAAGATAAGTAATACTCTAATTTGGAAGGAGTACTTATCATTAGGATTTTTTTATGACTGGAGCTAGTAATTACTTTATTAATTGAAAGGATGCGGGCTTCATTGACAGGGCCACTAGTTATTGGTTGCCCATAAATGCCCTTGAGAAGGTGGTGGTGAGTCATCTTCTTGAATCACTGCAATCCTTCTGAGGAAGGTACTCCCACAGTTCTATTGTACAGAATTAAACATGACGATGATGAAGGATGACATGTAACTTGGTGCAGGGAGTGAATGTTTAGAGTGGTGGAAAGGATTCTGATTGTGCAGGCTACTTAGTGTTGAATGGTGTTGTTTCTTTAGTGTTGGAGCTGTACTTAGCAATGCATTACACTCCTGCCATGTGCTTTAAAGGTGAAATAAATGCTTTGAGGAATCATGTATGTGTGTGTGTATGTGTGTATATTATGTATAGTAAGATACCCCATCTCTAATCACCTATTGGTGCCATTGTATTTATAAAGCTGGGTCCAAATAAATTTCTGTTCAATAGTGATTCACAGATATTTGATGGTAGGGAACTCAGTGAAGGTATTGAAGTGGATTGGCAAGGTTTGGTGCTTGGACCCTCCCTTACTGGGGATGGACATTGCCTGGGACTTGTGCGGTGCATATGTTACTTACCCAAGCCTAGATCTTGTCCAGCTCTTGCTACCTCCAGGCATGCCTGCTTTATTTTCTGAGGAATTGCAAATAGAATTGAACATTACACACTTGTGACGAATATGAAGCAGCTGAAGAATGGTAGGCTTGGAGCACTGGTATGAGGAACACCTGCAGGGATTTTCCAGGCTGAAAGAACTGACCTTCAACAACCAGAACCATCTTATTTTGTGAAGGGTTTGACTCCAGCCTGAGGAGAGTTTTCCCCTTGATTACTTTTAACTTCAGTTTCTTGTGTTCACTGATGCCACACTCATTTAAGAGTAGTCACTCTCACTTTGCTACTAGAACTCAGCTCTTTTGTCCAGATTTGGACAAAAAAATTAATGAAGCCAGCAAAAACCCAAAATGAGCGTTAGTAAGTAGGTTATTGATGAGGAATTGTTGCTTTGCTGAGAACTCCTTCCATCACTTTTCTAATTAATGATTGATGATGGTCGAAGAGAAAAGTGATTAGCCAGATTGGATTTGTCCTTTTTTTGGTCAGGGCTTGTCTGGGCATTGTGCCACATTGTCAGGTAGATGCCAGTGTTTTAACTGTACCAGAACAACCTGGCCAATTCCTCAGCACCGTGGCCAGAATGTTGACTAGGCCTACGTCTTTTGTTGTGTAGAGTTCTTTCATTTTTAATATGCCCCTATAGAATCTTCATTGAACCAAAATTAATACTCTCACTTGATTTTAACGGTAGAGTGAGAGATATGGCAGGACAGCAGGTTATCAGTTATGCTGGAATAAATTCTGCTGTTACAGATGGGTCACAGTGCCTCACGATACCCAGATATGTTCTGGATTTATCTCTTTTAGTATGCTTGAGGTGCTGCATGAAATTATTCACAGTATATTCTTTGTATGAAAGTGTGACATCTCTGCAGACACAGTGCAGTGGTTCTGGTTGATATGTCCTTCAGGACTTAGCCAACTCAGTCAGTGGTTGTGCTATATAGAAATCCTCCACTCAAAGTGCATCCTGTGACCTTGCTGTGTCCTGTGTCCTCAGTGTTTCTTCAAAGTGTTCAACATTAAAAAGTTCTAATATAGCAGC
>JARFYF010000029.1:24891189-24902706 GCA_030265395.1 Rhina ancylostomus | reverse complement strand
GTACCTCGGTACAAGTGACAATAATAAACCAAAACCAATTGTTACTTCCATCCCAATAATTTTTGAAAGCAAACATAATCATTAAGCACAACCCTGCAAAAAAAACTCATTCACACAGTAATGATCTTTCTTTGAACTTGCAACTAGAAATATAAGGACCTGCCCCAGCATTAAAGATTGTTGCTGGGTATTCAAAAGGAAAAGTGCCAGTTGATAAAAGGCTGACCATTCAGCTTGCTTACCTTAAATTATTGTTAAAGTCTACTCACTGAATTCTTCAAGATTACTAAAGCTTACGATAAGATATAGAGTGATATTACTTTCTTGTTGCTGGTGAAATATTAATAATAAACTTATAATTTAATATTCTTACTCCCAGGGTGATTACAATGCAGAATTCTGTCCCATTATTGAAGGAGAGTTCATGAGCTTTTTTACATATGAGTCATGATTGTTTGTATAAGTACATTAAAGAGTATGGGGAGAAAGTCAAACAGTGGTGTTACACTATGTTGGTTCATGAAGAGAAAAGCAAGATCATAGATTTAATCCACTAAATTTTGACTTGCACACATCATTGTACAGTCTCCATCCTGGCATCCAAGCACATAGCTCAATAAGCTTATATGGATTTAGAATTCTTTTTGAATGCTTCAACTAATTCTCACTCTGAAATAGTGTTGAAGTGCTTCAGCTTAAAAATATTAGATGCTTAAAAAACTGAGATCCCTAATATTTATATTTTTATTCTTAATTGATAAACTCAAAAGTTGACACAGAAATTAGAATGGAATATGTATTTCTTGGGTTTATCTGTAGAATCAAAAACAGAAAATGCTGGATAAACTTAGTAAGTCAGGCAGCATCTGTGGAGAATGAAACAGTTAGATTTTCAGAGTGATGCCCTCTTTTCTGTTGTGATAAAAAGCCATTGGCCCGAAACATTAACACTTACATTTCTCTATAAATATTGCCTAATCTGCTGCGTATTTCCAGTATTTGCAGGTTTTTTTCAGCATCGGTAGCTTTTTGATTTTGCATTATGCTTGGAAAAAAGTGAATATAAAAACTGAGAGGACATTGATTTAGAAATAATCATTGTTAGGAGATCTAGAAGGGAGATATGAAGAAATATTTTCACCCATTGAGTTGCCAGATCTGAAATGCTCCACCTGAGAAGGTGGTGGAAGCAGAATCCATGGGAAATTTTAACATGGCTTTGGACAGGTACTTGAAGATGAAGAAATTGCAGACAAAAATTAGGAATTTGACACTAAGCATAATTGCTTTTTCAACAAGGCAGCAAACAAAGAATGAAAAGGCTACTTTTATAAGTTTCCATGAATTTGTGAAGATAGGAAAGGACTGAGTTTGATTTAAGTGTCTATTAATTAATAATTTTGTCAAATTATCTATGTTAATATACCTGATACATTTTACAACATATGAATTTTCATGGAAGATAACCAAAGTGAGGAAATACAGCATTTTTCTGGCCTTTACATATAATTGAGCATTAAGTAGTTTAAAGTGAAGCTTGACATATTTAAAGCAATTCAACAACTCCTATATGGCCTTACTTTGGGAAAGTGATCCAGGCCAGACAATATAATGCTGTGAAATGCCACTTATTGCAAGATAATTTACCATGAGTTTAATTGTGCACATGACTTACTTTCCATGAGGTACATTTTAATTAAGACTAATTAAATTCCTTTCACCTGCATCACTGGAATTGAATCCCTTTGCAGAATTGCAGTTGATTTACACTGAGGAAATACATTACTATAACGTACTCTGGGAGAATGCAAATCTGTAATTTCTAACTATCATTCTATTAATTTTAACAGTAAAATAATTGACCTGTAAGACCAGATATATAATACAAGTGTATTCAGGCAAACTGATGAAATCATTATTATGCTGGTATTATAAGAAAATAAAATTGAAAAATAAAGCTTGGAAAAGAATGACAGATCAGTGTTATTTACACATTTAATCTCAATATTTCAAATCAATGTTTGTCTTCAGATGGTTCAATTTTACTTCAATAAATTTTCATGATATTGCTCTTGAAAATAGAATCTGTACACATCAGCTCATTTTTCACACTACACATTGAAAGCAAAATAGCAATAACATATGCATAGTTTTTTAATTATTTGATTAAATTTTAATTCTGTCAGACCATAATATATTACCTTCAAAGCACACGTGCATTTATTTTTCTGGTGAGTAATATGGGTGCATTTTGCTGTAGAATGTGGGTGACTAATGTTGTCTGTCTTTGCTTGAATCATAACTTATCTCCACTTTATGAAGAAATATGACCTGCTTTAATCTGAAGCTGCATCACTTGGTCCAAACAATTCTATTTATTCTCAAGATGATAAAAATATATACGGCAGAAAGAGGCTTTGGTGCATTACAACAAAACATTTGTCCATGCAGCCCTCCCACTACCCACCCAGTCAACTGCAGACTAAAAAGATCAAGTCATATCCAACGTAGATTCACACAATAACTCACTATTGATTAGCTTGCAACGGCACAAAACAGAAGTTTGTAAGTCCCTTGAAATTAAGCAAAACTGAGGTTAAGTGTCTGACTGCCTTACTCCTGGATTACTGAACAGAGATAGCAGTCTACAAACAATACAAACCCATAGAGACTAAAGCTGAATTGTTGATGTTTACTTTTGGACTACACCATAAATTCTAATTTAGCCATGTTAGTCATATCAAGAAATAAAAAAAAAACTTTCTTTTTGTAAAATAATTTTGTAAAAGGGAATTTTGATTGCTGACTATTGAGTCTATCTTCCTCTGATAAATCTTAATAAAACAGCTGCCAGCATGTTCATGTGTTGAGAACAATTAGAAATGTTGATGTTGTGGTTTAAGTAAAAATCCTGGTTCAACTTTTATAAAGAAGTATTTATATAAAAAGGAAATGCAGTCACATTAATTTGGTTCAGTGCTGCTCTTTTAATCGCCCAATATAAAGATACAGGATTTCCTTACAGGCATCAACCCAATTAAAAAAAGATCTAAAATAGTTGCACCTTTAGAGGTACAAACAAACCCCCAGATCATAAGAAGGAAATAAGACATCAAATAAACTAAGTAATAATATTAGAGCTTTTGTTCAATATGCCCTACAGTCCCTGTTCTCCCCAAGATTATGAAGGACCTCAGGTATCCCATGAGACACCATATAAACTTCTCCAGTATAGTCAAGAGCACTGTAGGAACAGACAGACAAAGTGAACACCCTCACCTGCCGTGAAAGTTTCAGTTTTAATTTTGTATTATGCTAGCTTTGCACAACCAACAAGGAATTTCTGAAGAAAACTGTTGTACTTGAACATTGCTTAGAAGTTTGAACTGCTGGATTTCCCACTTGGGAGCACTCCTACTTCTCCATGACATGTAGAGCACACTAGTTTCTGATTTGCATTATTACCTTCCACCAAAACGTTTTTAGAAGAAAAATAGGTTTAAAAGGCAAATTAAAACAGATTAAGTCATGGAAGAAAGACAGAATCAAAGAGGTGTTTGTCAAGGTAGAAGATATAGGTTTAAGAGCATTGAGAGTTTAGATTGAAGAAACATTTGATAGTTATCATGATAAGCAAATTCACTAAATAGAAAAATATAAGAAGATGCCTGTGATTGTAAATTCAAATTTATTGTGAAGTAGTCACTAATAAAAGGAAGAGACAATTCACATGAGAAAATCAGAGAAATTAATGAAATTAGCTACCAGCAGATTTTTTACATTTAAATAGACTGTGCTACTCTATTCTTAAAATTAGAAGGCATAAATCACTTTACTAGTAGTATATAGACGAATAGAAAGAAATACTGATTTCTATCAGTTATAGTGCTAACAATCTGCAAAGAATTACATGATACCAGGCATGTACACACACCAGTAAGGAGCTTCATCTGCTGGAATCCATGCACAGGGAAGTTATAGGAGCACATAACAAGCACAACAAAATTTACATAGAGGCCCATATTTTGTGTTAAGGGAAATTATAGTATCAAAAAAATCATTTTCATAATACAATGAATCTGACAGCAATTTCTGAAATTTGCATATGTGCTGTTATACACAGGAATCTAAAATTGATGGCCAGAGTTACTTTGCTCCTCCATGGGCCATGCCATAACAGTACCTCCCTAATAAAGACGCTACTGAAATTAATGTAATGGCATACTGTGACATATTTACTCATTGTTTACCCATTAAGCAAGGCAGAAAATTTAGGGTACAACATTGATGGTAGGCTGTCATAATAAATGCTCAATTGCCACTCTGAGAGTGAAAATTTTATTTTACAGGTGTGAAACTCAAGCTTTTAAATTGTTTTTTGCATCTTTTGGATATGTCTGTATTTCTGACTCTCCCTTTCTCTGAATTCTGCCTTTATTTCCAATTCTTTATTTCTCTTTCTGTCCATCATTAGAAACTTATGTCTAATTTCTGCTTTATACTTCTTAAACCCTGCCTCTCACTGGAGATTCTCATTGGAGAATCAGTTTTATAGAAGAAACTTGCTACTGTGTGGCTTGTTCACATGCTATAAACCTGACACAGGCAACTGTCAGGATAGTGAATGGGTAGGTGGAGGCAAAATACTGCAGATGCTGGAAATTCAAAATTAAAACAGGAAATGCTGGAGTACTCATCAAGACAGGCAGTACTTGTGAAGAGAAAAATAAGCAATGTTAATGTTTCAGGTTGATTCCATTTCATATGAATGGTAATATCTTCCTTTGGCATTTATCACAAAATCTAGAATAACCCCCTTAACATAGAAGAATGCAGCTGATGGGTTACATAGCATAATGATCAAGTTACTGAACTAGTAATCCAGAGATCTGTTCTACTGATCCAGATACAAATTAAAATATCTAGATACAAGTTAACGAGAATAACATCCACAAGGCTGTGGAGGAAGGTGGGTGGAACTTGTGAGTTGCTCTGGTAGAGAGCTGACTAAGACTTAATGGTCCAAATGGCCTCCTTCTGTTCTGTAACCACTCTATGAATCTATGAAAAAACTGGAATAATCAGTGATGGTGACCATGAAACTAGCAGATTGTCATAAAAGCATCTCTAGATCATTATGTCTTTTATCTCTCTTTGATCAGAGTTACTTAGGGGTCTCTTAACTCAGCTCTGACAAGACGAAAGTTACTCAGTTCAAGAAAAATTAGGAATGGGCAATTAATATTGACTGCCATCAGCACCCACATCCAATGAACGAACCAAATGTGAAGAATGTCTAAAGGAACATAATTAGGCAAAAGTTGTCTCCAACCCAAATTAGTCTCGGATGCCTTCTAGTACAGAGGACTAAAGTGATATATTTAATATAGCATTTTAAAGGGGAGATATTTGTGGGAGAAAACTCCAGTCCTTAGAGTCTGAATGGGTGAAGGCACAGCATACATTTTCTGTGCAAACAATTTTGGGGAACGTACAGAGAATGGTAGAACGGAAGAAGCTTAGAAAAGGGAGGGATAGGACAATGGATTTATGCACAAGGACAGAAATGTTGGTGACTGATTGCCAATGTAAATCAGTGAGCACAAGGATAACGGATGAACAACTTGATGCAGGTTAAGACATTATGTTCAATTAATTTTAATGGATGGGAAATTATAACAGAACGCCCATTTCTCAATAGATGCAGTTAAGGTTACCTGCCAGTAGTAACAATTAAAAAAGCCCGTAAAATCAAGAACATTGGGGCTATTAATCCTCAAAACCAAATTCTGAACAAAGCTATATAATGTTATAATTCCACCCTCTGCACAAGCAAGGATAACATGATTATCAGAGAGAGCATTGCAAAGACCCCTCCATTAGTTTTTCAGAATGACATTACTTTGACATTATCTGCTTCAACATAATATGATGCCCGAGGCTCCCATACTGCAGCATCAGAGATACAGTTTTGTTTTACTGTTCATTTCTGAAATCCATAAGCAAAGAATTGAACTCAGATTTTACCCAGATTGTTAGCAGAATATGGCCTAGTAATTGCATCACAGAGTGCCAGTCTCTTCTGACCTTTGTAATTCAATTTCGTTTTAAAATAAAATATAATTGTAAATCAAGGGCTTTTAGTGAGTTGCACAAGGCCATGAATTTTATGTTATATTCTCTGTTTGACTTGCACACTCATGCACACAGGAGCCCAGATGTGTGCAGTGGCATCCAATACCATATGCCATGTGCCTGGACAACACTTCCATAATATTCAATGGAGCAAGTGGGTCACATGTAGAAGATGGCTTTCAGTGCCTCTCTGAGGCCCCCTTTTGTATTCTTTGAAGGATACCTGCCTGAGTTGGATCCAAGTTAAGGAAGACAAAGGAGACTGCAGATAGTGGAGTCTGGAGCAAAAAAACTTCTGGAGGAACTCAGTGGGATGAGCAGCCTGCTGCAGGACCATCCTGACACAGGTCTTGACCCAAAATGTTGACAATTCCTTCCCAATCAGGTGCTGCTTGACCCGCTGAGTTCCTCCAGCGGTTTGTTTTTCCACTCATCCAGATACTTAATAGCTGCAAGAGTACCAGTCCGCACTACCACACCCCACCTCCACTCCCCCACCCCTGAGGCAGTGTGTGTCAGACTGCAACTCCCACTGGGTGGTAAAAATTCCTCCTTAGATCTCCTCTAAACATTTTACCCCTTACCCTAAACCTACACACTCTAGACTTAAACATCTCTGATATGGGTAAAAGCTTCCTACTTTCTACCCAATCTATGTCCCATGTCCCTCATAATTATCCATGTTAATCTTTATTGAAGAGACTTCAAGTGCAGGAGTAAAGAAGTCTTACCAAGGCTCTGCATAATTATAGTAAGACTGCACCAGGAATATTCTGTACAGATTTGGTCTCCTTACCCATGAAAGGTTGTACTTGCCAAAGAGGGAGTGCAGTGAAGATTCATTAGACTGGTTCCTGGATGCTGAGTTTGTCGGATGAGGAAAAATTGAGTGGACAGTATTCTCTAGGGTTTAGGAGAATGAGAGATCTCATTGAAACTTACAAAACCCTTACGGGACTTGACAGGGTGTCATGCAGGGGGGACGTTACCCTTGGCTGAGTAATTCAGAGCCAGGTGTCATGGTTTCAGAATAATGGGCATCCCATGGAGGATTGGAAAAATTGCCTCATTCAAAGGGTAATGAATCTTTGGATTCTCTACACCAGAGATCTGCAGAGGCTTGGTCATCGTGTTCTTTTGAGACAGAAACTGATAGATTTCTAGACATTCATATAATAAAGAGATATGGAGAGAATGCAGGAAAGTGGAGTTGAGGTAGAAGATCACCCATAATTTAGAATGAATGGCAGAGTAAGCTCAAAAGGGCCAAATGTTCTGTTCCTCCACCTCTTTCTTGTGTTCATGTTATCAGCCATAACCTATGCTCTAAATTGTGATTGCACCTACAAATTGTTCCTTAAGTAGGATTAAAAGCCCTATATAAAACATGATATACAACATTAACAACTTTCCTTCACTGCAACAATGACTTCATTATTCCATAAGTATTTCAGCAGCTGTAAAATGCTTTAGGACATTCCGAAAGATAACAAGGGAGGTAAGGCTTTCTTTTCATTAATAATTTTATTACAGATTTTGTGGAACTGGCTCCCCAGCCCAAAATCAATCTGCAGTCTGCTCATATTTACCTGGGCTTGAGACAAGAGCCCATCTCAGTGGCCCTCCACATCCTGGAGGCAGAAGAGGAATTTGGACAGTGACCGAGCTTCAGCCCTGAAACACTTCCAGGGGAAGGTGGAGCTGGGGGCAGGACCTCACCAGCCACTGAAGCTCCAGAGTATTTAATGAATTAAATGTCTCTGACATTCAGAGATACTTATGGTCAATCAAAATTGAAGTAAATAATTAATTACTTTTTCCAAAGCAGTCAATTAAAATCAATAAAAAATCATAAATAGCTAAAAATAATAAACCAAAGCAAGATTATAATTTTAAAAATTAATTTGCCTCATTTCTATTGAAGCCAAGGTCTCAAAGCATTGGATCAGAGAAGTGATTCCCCTGCAGAATGTTTTGTGAGGAGGTCAATAGCAGAGCACAATGGTTCAATTAGCAATAATTAGACAAGTGGACATTTGGGACTTCCATTTTTGCATGGAAGCACAGATGTTCTGCACAGTTATGTAGGTAAAAGCTGGTGGGCCAATTATGTTTGGTTTCTTTGTGGTCTAATGAATATGCTGGTTGGAGTTCTTCCATCGGGCACTGGACTTATTCAGCATCACAGTTAAACAGTCCTTGTTGCCACCTTTACTGCATGAACATTAATTATCCTAATATTCCTATCTTCCACGACTATGACCTCACCCCACCAACAATCAGTTGCCAGTTCCATGTGTGGGTTGTGATTCACCTATTCACACATTTATCTTGCTAACAGGTCTGATATTTAAACTAAATGGTTTTTCACTGATAACATTTTTTTAATTAAAAAGTTAGATAAATTGCTGTGGAAATCAATGTGGATTCTAGCTATGCCTATATCTTTGTAGGGAAGCAATGTAAATTTTAATGTATGCCATTTTTTTATTGAATGGAAAATACTGAGCACGTATTTTGATCGAAGACACACAACAATATCTCAGTTATCCCAAAATCAAAAATCCTCCATGTTTTCACCAGCTTTTCTTCCACAATTCTTTTCTCTTTGGAAGTGAGACTACCTTGCTAAAATTCTGAAGTGCTGGAGTTACCAATTTTCTCCTGCCACACTATTTATTTCCTGTACTTGTATGTATAGTACTGAAGTGACCGTTGTTCATGTGCAGGTACATACAGGTTGCATGGAGGAAGATGTAAAATAGAGGCACAGACACCCTCCATAATTATTTAACAAAAATGTACAATGCAAAGCCATGGATGCATGCACACAGGTGACCTACCCTACAACATTAGAGACATGTGCACATGTCCCCCCAAAATCAATTATGAATTTCTCCACATGTCCCTATTTGTAAAATCTGACCAAAACGACCAGCTATTCAATTAGTCAAAAGTTCAGGTTAGATTATGAACAGTCAGGACAATATATGGATATACAAGGCTTGGAAGGAGCATATTGCAATTCAGCAGGATGTTACCAGGGTTCTAAGCATTACATTATGATGGTAGATTATTTAAATCAGGCTTGAAATCCAGAAGGAAGTTCTTTCAAAAGGAATTGATAGAATACTGTAGAAGGAAACACTCTAGCCACCATGAGTTGAGGATAAGGGAACATAACATTAGAAGTAGACCAGGGCCATTCAATAGAAAGGTCCGGGAACACTTCTTCACAGAAATTGCAGTAGAAGTTTGGACCTGTCCTATCAAAAAAAATTTGATTGTTAATTATAAATAAGCGATCAACACATCTTTGCCAGCCAAGTTCATTAAGAGACGTACAAGATGGGTGAAAGGAGCAGGGATATGGTCAGCCTCAATGAATGTGGAACAGGCTCAAAAGGGCCAAATGCCCTCTACCTATTTGTATAGATACCTTGAAGAAAAAACTACTTCAAACTTCGCTGCAGATCTTAAACCTGGAACTCAGTGGAGACAGCAAAGACTTGGTTTTATACTAATTTTGAAATAGAGATGATAAAATTGAAGACCTTGGGAGCAAACTTCTGGTAATTTAAACAATATGCAGCAAGCATGCAGAGCTCAGAGCTCCTATAGTATTCCACAGCAATCAAGTAAATGAACAATTTTAAAATAAAGAGCAAGAGAAACTTTCTTTTAGCAGAGGATTATGAGGGAGTGAGATGCATCACTGGAGAAAGTGATTGAACTAGAGATCACATCAACGTTTCAGAATAAATTAGGAGGGTGTCTGAGAGAAAAGAAGTTAAAGATATATGGTTCATGGCAATCACAAGGCAAAGTTTTCTGCATTTGTATTGCTTTATATATATATTAATATAATAATTTAATATAAAATAACATTATATTACCTTCGAATGCAGTTGCCCCTGTTGCGGAAACTGATATTTGCTCCATTCAAAGGAATTTTTGTATCTGAGTGTAAGGTGTAGGGTTCAAACCCTGCACAAACCCCAACTCTAAATTCAAGGTCAATATTCAGCAGGAAACCTAGTGCGAGGACTTGCTCCTTACTAGGCAGAATGTACAGACACTCTGCCACACTGCTAGCTTTGCCATGGAAGCAGAGTTTCTGATGTGGCCTGTCAAACCGTAATCAGCCTGCGAATCCTTCCACTACTTCAAGGGAAGTCCCTTGAAGATATGATAACAACAAGAACCCTTGTCTTGTACAGAAATAAAATACCAAAACACCATTAGGGGAAATAAGGTAGCAAACTGCTAATCCATTCAGATAGAATTGATTAATGAGTGATTGTTAGCCAGGATGATGAAAGAACCCATACTCTTCTTAAATGGGAGTGTGAGAGCTTGAGAGTATCCAGAAGTGTGATGCTTGTATTTATCATCATTAGATAAATGGTGAAAGACTGAAGATTGCTGAGGTTTAGAGCAACCTGTAGGCCCCTGTATATGAATCAATGGAAGTTAACACGAGGTTCTAAAAGCACTTAGCAAGGCAATTTATATATTAGCCTTTATTGCAAGAGGATTTGAATACAAGAATAGAAATGTCTCATTCCAATTATATAAAGCCCTTGTGTGATTGCATCTGGAAATAGCATGGTCTGATCTTCCTACCTAAACAAGAATATCCTGTGATCTGAGTTCAGTGATGTTTCACCAGGCTAATTCCTGGGATGGTGGATTTGTTGTAATAGGAGAGATTAAGGAGATTAGGCCCGTATTTTCTTGAATTTTGAAGAGGTGAATTCATTGGATCATTAACATTCTTAAGTGGCTTAATAGTGGCTTGCATACGAACATATGAACTAGGACCATGACTAGGGGAGTAGGCCACTTGCACCCCAAGCATGCTGCACTGATCTGATGGTAATCTCTACTGAGTGGTGAGGCAGGCACAAGGGGCTGAATGGCCTACTTCTGTTCTTACGAGACTATTTTAAACTATTTTGTACCATATCAACACAAAGAAAATGGTAGATCTACATTGGGCAATTTGAAAACGAATAAATTCATCAAAGTTTTTTTTAAGCATGAGAAAAGAGCATAAGAAATAGGAGGAGGAGGAGGCCATTTGGCCCATCGAGCCTGCTCCACCATTCAATAAGATCATGGCTGATCTGGCTATGGACTCAGATCCACCTACCTGCTTTTTCCCCATAACCCTCAATTCCTCTACTGTGCAAAAATCTATCCAACTGAGTCTTAAATATATTCAATGAGGTAGCCTCCACTGCTTCCCTGGGATGAGGATTCCAGATTCACTACTCTCTGGGAAAAGCAGTTTCTCCTCATGTCCGCCTTAATCTCCTCATGTCCGCCTTCAATATATTCTCCCAAATCTTGAGGCTATGTCCCCGAGTTCTATCTCAC
>JARFYF010000029.1:24724249-24739819 GCA_030265395.1 Rhina ancylostomus | reverse complement strand
ACACACACACACACACACACACACACACACACTATCTTAAAGGAACCTCACTAATTGTAACCTAGTCCGTAACACTTCACACACAGGTCCCCCGACCTCCGACCCCCACCAATCTGGTTCCTACTGCCATTCCCCTCTCCCTAATGGTGTCCATTTTCACCTGCTTTATTTATCAGAATCTGACACTGGTAGCACTTTGTGTTACTGCTTACCTCCCTCCAGCAGCTGTCTCCTACCATCACACTCCCCTCATGGGTTGGACAAGCCTTCTGTGTTCCCTTGGCCTCAAAATGAGGAGCAGCTTGTTCTCCATTCTGGTTATTCTGAGGACGAGAAGCAATCTGTTGTGGCAACCTCATATTAATGGAAAAGGGGAGCCTTTGATACTACATGAGCAATCGTGACGTTATTACTCCCAAATGAGTGCCATGTGTTTGTGTTGCTGGTTGCCTCTGCGAGGGTTTCTATGTTCTGGTGGGGACTGTGCTGTCTCTAAATTAATATGTAAGTATGTATGGAGGATTAGCTTTGAACGTGGGGATGAATGAGAGATGTGAGTGAGAGTAGGGGCTGAGGGGTCTGACTAAATTAGTTGATGGGAGGATGAATGAAAAGAAGTTGGGAATTTTGGAGCTCTCATGTTCACATATTTCGTAAGGTCATGGTACTTCTATCAGTATTGGAGACGGTATACTTGACAGGCATCTCACTGTTGCTTCAGACAGTTTGTCCTTGTTGGCATGCCTGGAGTATATATCTCATCTATTGGGATCTCTCGATCCCAGTGAGTGGACCTCAGTGCATGCCCGTTGGCCTTTCAGCTTCTATTTTCACCACCTGCTCAGCAGGCTACTTATGTTGGTGTGGTGTGGCTCTGTGAAGTTCTAATAGAACTGATTTAGTTAAATGAAAAAGTATGGAAGTAAATTACTGAAAATGAATTCATCTGAAATTGTGCTGCATATGCGATTTCTCCAAATCATCTCAAGTTGGCTAATTTACCCTCTGGATATTGTGCTGACACACATCTACTTTGTAAGATGATTTACTTCAAATTGAAATCCAACATTTAACTGATAACGTGGAGTTTAGTTTTATTTTCCAAATTGATTCTCACAGTGGGCTGGAGAATACATTCCATTTCATGATGATAGAGTATTCTCTTACATCATCCAGAATCTGTCGTTATTTATTATAGCTAGTTATCAGAACCATAATTGTAATCATGTGATCTTAAGTTGGTTACATCCCAAAAATGGGTGCAATGATAGAAATGGATCCATGGTTTTCAAAAATTTGTTTGGTACTGTTCTTTCAAAATTCTCTTGACAAACCAAAAAATTCTTTAAGGATGTAAACAAATGGGTTAAATAAAGACATTAGATATATGTAATTTAGAATTTCAAAATCTTTCAATAACGTGCCACACAAAAAAAAGTTACAGCAAATAGCTCATGGAAGTTAAGGGGAGTTTTTGAAAAGGATTCAGATTTGGGTTAAGGACAGAAAACAGAGAGCAGGAATAAGCATCATCTTCAGGTTTGCAAGCTAAAAATGAGGTTCCATAAGATCTATGGATAGGTCTCAGATGGTTTAAACAGCATATGTAACTTTATCCAAATTTGTTAACTCTATGAAGGCAAATGAGAAAGTAAGCTGTGAAGATAATGAAAAGAGATGCAAGCAGGTTAAACAAATGGGCAAGAAGGATTATAAGGTGAAGAATATGAAGTCATTCACTTTGATAAAGCTGAATAGTATTTAAATGATGGGAACTTAGTGAACTTCCATGTTCAGAAGATTTGTGCGTCTTTGTATACAAGACAGAGAAATCTAACAGGCAGGTACAACAAGTAATTAGGAAAGCAAATCCTATGTCAACTTTTATTGCATGGCAATTCAAAAATGAATCTTGCTGTCATTGTATAAGGCTTTGGTAAGAGGGCAGCTGGAGCACTGTTTCCACTTTTGATCTCCATACATGAGGGAGGATGTACTTGATTAGACCTGAGGCGATGAAGGCTTCCTATTTTGTTTTAAGGTGAGAGAAAGTGCAAAGAGGAGAAACTAAGGAGGATATGCCTGTAATCTATGGAATTTGTAGTAAAATTTGTTTTCAATGAAATGTACAATCAGCGATGGCTTGATGTGATTGATGTTGAAAGATGTGTGTCCACAGAGTCTAGAACAATAGATCATATTTTGTGGTTAGGCATTAACAATTTAGGAGGAGGCATTGGAAAGTGTGCAGAGGAGATTTACCAGGATGCTGCCTGGATTAGAGAGTATGGATTATGGGGAGAGACTAATGGAGCTAGGGCTTTACTCATTGGAGAGAAGGAGGATGAGGGTAGACATGATAGAGGTATACAAAATATTAAGAGGAATAGAGTGGACAGCCAGCGCCTCTTTCCCACGGCATCAATGCTTAATACAAGAGAGCATGGCTTTAAGGTAATGGGTGGGAAGTTCAAGGGAGATGTCTGAGGGAGGTTTTTCACCCAGAGTGGTTGGTGCATGGAATGCGCTGCCTGGGGTGGTGGTGGAGGCTGATACGTTGGACAGGTTCAAGAGATTGTTTGATAAGCATATGGAAGAATTTAAAATAGGGGGATATGTGGGAGGAAGGGGTTAGATAGTCTTAGGCGTAGTTTAAAGGTTGGCACAACATGGTGGGCCAAAGGGCCTGTATTGTGCTGTATTGTTCTATGATTCTATGAAAAGATGTTTTTTTGAATTGAAAGACTGTGAAACAAAACCAGAAATGCTGGAAGAACTCAGCCAGTCAAGCAGCATCTATGGAAACAGAAATCAGTCAATGTTTCGGAACAATGACCCTTCCTCAGAATCTTTAGAACTATCAGAGTGCAGTATTTGCTGAGTCAGATTCAAAACTGAGTGAACTACATGAGTAACAAGGGATATGGGAATTGGGCATGTAAGTAGTCTTAAGATTCAGCTATGAACTTGCAGAACAATATGCAAGAACATAAGAAGCTGCAGAAAGTACTGGACTCAGCCCAATACGTCACAGGCACATCTCTCCCCACCATCGGTAGTATCTACATGAGGCACTGCTTCAAGGAGGTGATAGCTATCATCAAAGATGCCCACTATCCGGGCGATGCCATCTTCTCACAGCTACCATCATGCAGGAGGTACAGAAGCCTGATGTCCTACACCACTCAGTTCAAGAACAGCTACTTCCCTTCAACCATTCAGATCTTGAACCAACTTGCACAACACTATAACCGCTTTGCACTACAATGGACTTTGTTTCTTTTGCTCTAATTGTGTTCTTTCTTGTAAAAATTGTGCATAATTTATTTTTTCTTGTGAATGATATGTATCTGAAGACTCACATTCAATGATTCAAAAACAGCTTCTTCCCCTCCACCGTTAGATTTCTGAATGATTCATGAACCCATGACCATTACCTCATTATTCCTTTGTTTGCACTATTTATTTACTTATTAATTTATGGTAATTTTATGTCTTTGCACTGTACTGCAGAACAACAAATTTCATGCCATATAAGCCAGTGAAAATAAATCTGATTCTGATGTGATGCTATGTGCCTGTGATGCTGTTGCAAGTATGTTTTTCATTGCACTTGTGCACACATTTACTTGTGCATATGACAATAAACTCGACTTTGACTTTGAATGGAACAGTAAAGATGGGTCATAAGGTCAATTGCTGCTCCTACTTCCTACATCTTTACGTGGACTAGAAAGGAGGCAAAGATAGCAGTGCTAGCATGAATTCAAGCTCTTGCTGCCCCATCTACATTAACTATGCATGCATACGCCCCTGTACTAAATTAGCCTCTGCTGTACTTTGCATCCTATGATCAAACTTAATGATAGAATGGCATTGAGGGACTGAATGGCCTACTCTGTTCCCATGGTTTTCCATTTGTTCTGCCATCACCCTGCAGAAAGCATTCATACTGTGGCGACTTACCTTTCACGAACCGGCTCCCACGATCGCGAGCGTCATTGGAGGCCCCGGGCCCCGACACAAGATGGCGCGGGGCACTCCTCCTTTGTGAGCTAGTGGAGCCTGCGCGTGGGAAGGTCATGTGACCTGCATGTGACATCAGCGCGGGAACGGTGTTTATTAAAGGGGCAGCGCACCCCAGTCGTTCATTTGACTCTTGGACTCCAAACAACTGTCTCGTGTCTTTATTCAGTGTAGCTAGTCGCTACATTATTCAAATTAGTAAACATTTTGCTGGCCAAAATACAATTTTGTTAATATCAAGTATTGTATTGCTATTAAACATTAGTCAAGATTGATTTAAAACTGACGCTACATTTACACACACTTTAATAATTGTAGATATTTTCATTGGATGACGTGATGCTGTCAATAATAATCCAGCATCACTGTTTTATAGTCTCCAAATCCCCTCTGTTATTTTATCAATCAATTTCTAGATTAGTATACCAATCAAAATCTCATCCCCAAAAACTCCCATTTTGAGGAATTGTTAACTTGTTTGCCTGATCCCCTTTAAATGAGTTCAAATATTTAGCAGTCTCTTGGGCTTTTTTAAAAAAAGTACAACATTCCATCCAATTTAGTAAGTTGTAATATTACTCTTGCCTCAAGTATTTCATTGCTACAATATGACTTTCAAACTAGCCTACAGAAAAAATGTATTGGAATCAAATTGGCAGGGCATTGGTACTCTTAAGTGCTCTGTCACATGGTGTGATAATCTTTCCCTCAGAAAGAGACAATTTTGAGATCCCACAAAAGGTACTACAGAATCCCGAACAACCATATCATCTCATCTAAAGCTAAGATGTTCATGCTTGGACGTCAGCTACTAACCAATATTTTAGTCATTTCTGATAATGAGCTTGCAATGTAAAACAATTGGTTTAGTTTGCTGTTAGCTTCATGCTTACGCTGCCATTTTGTTATAGTATTTCAATATGTTTGATTATTCTGTTTGCATTTTCATTCAATGAAATTACTCTTTTTGCATAGGATTTCCCACTTGAGCAAGTCTGGTTCTTCGAAGGCAAATGGTACCCTAGGAGATCATCATCAACTGCTTTCTGGAATTCAGACGGAGCCTTTTGAATCATATTACATGTGTAAATCACTGCGTTATTGTGTGAGCCACTGTCTTTATGCAGTAATGACTAAGGTGGAGGAACTTAACAAAGAAGCAAATATGCATTCCTCAATTCGATATCTTGGCTACCTGGCAGATATGAGCTTGCTGGTAGCCATTTGTCTGGGCCTATATGTCCGATGGGAGAAAACAGAAAATATATTATTGCTGGTCATATTCATCCTTGGACTTTTTGTGCTTGGTATTGCTAGCATACTATACTATTACTTCTCCATGGAAACAGCAAGTTTGAGCCTGTCGCATCTCTGGTTTGGATTTTTGCTTGGCCTTCTCTGTTTTATAGATGATTCTAAATTTAAGACGGATGTGAAAGAAGAAGCTACAAGATACTTATTATTGGCTAGCATTTTGATAAGAACTTTGTGGTCTGTAGTTGAGCGAATTTGTGGATGTGTCCGACACCAACCTGCCCTGTTAACATCAGCAGAATTTCTGGAACTAATTGGATTTGCCATAGCCAGTACAGCCATGTTGATGCCCAACTGTTTGAGTGTTGTTTTGCTTGTTTTTGCATTGTCTATGTTAATTGTTGATCTGCGTATGAAGTCTATTTTGGCTGTTCCAAACTTGATAGCGTTTGCAGTGATTACATCCCTGCTGTTTTTTCCATCTTTGAAAATTAGCACTAATCCCTTTGCCTTGGCTTGTTATTTCAGCCGTCTGATTTGTGTCCCACTCCTTGATCTTTACTTCAGTGGTCTATCTGTTACTGAACGGTGGAAGCCTTATCTGTATGGCCGGACACTCTGCAGAAGAATTTCTATACTTCCTGTAGCATCCATTGAGCTAATATTCTTTGTTCTTGCTGCATTTAAACTGAATAATTTAGACCATTGGTATTTTCTAATACCAGGATTTTCTATTTTTGGAATCTTTTGGCTGATCTGCCATGTAATTTTTCTCATAACTTTCTGGGGTTTTCACACCAAACTCAGTGATTGTCAAAAAATCTACTATACTCATAGAATAGGTAATAAGAGCCTGGACTGTGTTATGGCATCCAAAGGAATGCGTCATTTTTGCTTGATTTCTGAGCGGTTAGTGTTTTTCAGCTTGTTATCTACAGCGGTTCTTGGTGGAGTCTCATGGCAGGTATGTGGTATAATGGTTTTCTTTCAAAATTGTCTTTAGCCTCTCTGTACATACTGATGTACTACCTAAACACAATTCTTAGAGTATTACATGTTTCAGTTGCATCTTTTTGGATATGCATGCTTGTATGATAAAGGCACATACCAGCTCATCAGTTTTTAACTGCTTTTAAAAATATTACTGTTAAAATAGGAGCCTGCTTTGCTTACCCAATAAATGGACAGAGCACTGCAGCTTTTAATTATTATGGAGCTTTGGAGCCTATTTTAGCATTAAGCACACTTCAGCATACATCATTTCATTTGGTAGAACTCCTACCTCTGATGTATTCTGAAATTGCAGTTTTTATAAAGCTTATAGGAACTAGAAGTTTAATGTGTTAATAGTCAAAGCTAATTAAATAGTTTTGTGATTTGTATTTTCAACAACTATCAAAGTGATAAAGTGTTCATTGAGATGGTTTGTTGACTTCCATAACTTGTATTCAAATTGTTAAAGTCAGTTAAACTAAGACATGGGAGAGTTCAACTCTGGTCCATAAACAAACCCAACTTGGAGAATCAAGGATATAACGATTGGAAAAACTAAGACAATCAATATGCTGATGAACTAAGCAACCACAGAAATAAAAATACAGTTGCCAATAAAGTTACAGATCCCAGGTTAATACCTGTATCCCTTGTGTAAACAACCATACCATCTTCAGCAGCTTTGCATATTGTCAATATGCTAGCTAATGTCCTTTACTAGCCTTTATTGATCTCTGGCATGGGGAGGACATTGGACTTGCTTACACTTTATGCCTTTCGACCACAAAGAGATTCAATCTGAAAGCCACTCGAACTCGGAACCCCAAGTAGAACCAGTGTGGTAAAATGTAGTAGTAATAATATAAACAATGTTATACCAACACGGCTTAAGCAGGAAAGGTTTGCTCCTTCCAAGCCACTGTCATATGGTGCAATTATGCCATTCTGAATTCATTTGATGCAAAAATCTCATGAAATTTATGGACAATATTATTTTTATGATCACTAAATAAAAAACATTTCAAAACCACATATTTCCATTATTAGTTATTTAGGACAGTTCAAATCTATATTTAACCATTTTAGAGGTGAATTAATTGTAAGGTTCCTTAAGATTTTAATGCTGTTGGTTTGCAAAAACACAATTTTATTTTGATTACTTGAACTGCTACATGTGAGAACAAGCGCCATACCTGATGTCTTTTAATCAAATTATTTCCTTTGTAAATAAGGTTTGCATCTTTTTATAAATATTCAGTAGCCATATGTAACAAGCTAAAAATATCAAAGTACTCTTAATGCACTTACTAATTGCAATCACTTAGACTTTGAGATATCACATTGAAGCAAAACTGTTCATGTAAATTGTTTCAGTAATGCAGCAATCCTCTTTTCATAAATTAATAATGAAGAAAGATTTGGCATATAAGAAAAGTAAATTATGCCATGGTTAAATGAATTTCTTATGCTGCAAAATTAATGTCAAAATGATAACGGTATCACTGCTGAATACATATACATTTCTTCTGCTTTGATCTGGAGGAAACCCCTTTTAAAAAATTAATTAACTAAAATATTGCAGCTTTTAAGTAATAATTGTCCATTAGTTCCACTATGGCAGCCTCATTGTAAAAGCAGTCAAACTGCCTGCAACAATGTGAATACAGATACAAATGACCAGTTGCCACTTTGTAATTAAGGTGGAAGACTCACCAAGGGCACCATAATTAGATGTCCTTTATTAGTTGAGCTATGGCAAGGTGATGGAAGAGTTTTCCTCCAGTCAGGTGAATTTTTAAGGGGTACTACAACATGCTTATACAACTATTAGGTATGTTAGTACTACTGACCAACAGTTAATTTCTCTGCACAAATAAAATTTCACTTGCGTGTAATATCCAAGGATTTATGAAACTGTTTATTATCCTAATGCCGTATTTTACAGGTATACTGATGTATAAATATTCCTGTTTTAAAGTTTTGTCTTTCTGTTTATTGCAGCCAACAAATGGAACCTTCATGAGTGTATTCCTCATTGTTTTACCATTGGAATCATTAGCTCATGGCCTTTTCCATGAATTGGGTAATTGTTTAGGAGGAACATGTGTAGGATATGCCATTGTAATTCCTACAAATTATTGCAGGTATAGTCTCATATTATAAATGTTACAGAATGTAGCCACAAGACCAGTACCACGATTGTATGTGAAATTGATAAATTCATTTGCTGTTTGTAATTTTCTAATCATTATGGCCCTTACTTTCTGAACTACTTCCTCTCCATTGGCAGTTAGTGGTTTCTATTATATTGTATTTAAACAGCATTATAATTTTAACATTAATCATAAATTGAATATTTAATTGTATCTAGCCAATATTTAGGCAGTGCACTAAACAAGCAAACGTACCTAATGCTTTAGAAAATGACTAACGTCTATGTAGAAGTGTGTTAGTGGTCATCTGTAACCAGAGTTCATACAAATTGACTGCAAAGCTCAAGGAACTCTCGACAATCTTAATCTGTATATGCAGAGTTTAGATTCCTCTTTTGAAGTGCACTTTTAAAAAAAATAGTTTCAATACCGACAGATGTGACCTACCCAGTGAATTAACAATCTCGGTTACATATTGGGAAACAAAACAAAACTATATCTGTAGATCAATCAGCCCTAAAGAGCAAAACAAATTTGCATTCCTTGCTGTATACTTTTTTTTAAGGAAGTAGTCTGTAGGCGTGAAAACAATGAGGAAGGAAAAAAAATCTGTACACCAATTATTTCTTGTCTACTTAACCTGCTATGTTGCTTGAGCCCTGAGACCAAGTGGAAGTGTGTATTTATTGCTGTGACATTCCACAGGATAAACTGGGTCTGAGAGGGCAATTAAGGCAACTTGCCAAAGAAATTATGAAAAAATTGTTTTTAAAAATCAATAATGAAGGATTTCACACTCAACATCATTTATAACAATTTTATTGTGTAAATTTACTTTGGATAATGTACTCCAGGTCTGCATACATATTAAATGTTCACTTTTGAAATTCATTACAGAGGAATTATCACCAGTCTTGCAGTATGATTGGTACTCTTTGGATGAAGCATCCAAAACAATGAGCAGAACCCTCCTTTAATGTAATGTAATTATGGTGGTTATTAACTGCTAGTGAATTGAAGTATGGATGTTGTGTTTTTTTTCGAATTGAGATCTTCATTTTTGTCTTATTATCTGTGCTGATTTCTACTCAACATCTAACAGAAGAGTTAAATCATCTCAACTATTCAAAAATCTTTTCTCAATCTATCAGGAGGTGGGTGATCAATGAATGTAGCAACATTGTGTTTTAGTTTCTTCCTCTAACCCACTGCCCCCAGCCCGCCCCCCCCCCCCCAAAAGTCTGAGAATTACATGCTTTTGGATGATGAGCTTTTATTGGAAACCTTATGTTAAGGTTTGAAATTGAATCTTAGCTGCGTTGAAGTTATTGAAATATAGTTTTGGATATCTTTTCTTTTTAGTATCTGTTCTTTGCCAAATGGATGTGACTCTTGCTCAGACATGAATGACAGCATCACTCAGAAATGAGTGGGCTTAAACATTGAGGGGATTACAATATTTGTGATAAGTAATCACAGTGATTCTTCACCATTTGAACATGTGGTTGGTAGGGCCCATAAATGACAAGTCTTATAGTCGTTGGTCTTCCAGCAACTACTGAACAAGAAATTAGCAAGGTAGCAAGGCAGGCATAGACTTTTCACTCAGTATAACTTCTGCCAAGCGTTTGCCTCCTCTCCCTTCAAACTGCAAAACAAAAGACCTTATTACGAGTATTTTGTGTGTGTGGTGAAGGGGGTGGGTGGGATGCAACTGGAAATTCAGACTGTCTTCTGGTTCAGAATCACTGTCTTTAGGAATTTGTTATTAAAATATGCTGCATGCTTTTGTTGTAATGAGGTCAGACCTTGAACATACAGCTCATGTATTGGATAGTGTTGGTGACATAAATTTTAGATAATAGTGAAAGAACATGTGCTTAATAACTGCATATGAGAACAGGAAAAATTAATATGAATTGTAGGCTTGGGTATTAGTTCAACTAATTTGAATGATGTTATGTGCTTGATATCATAATTGCAAATACTGGAACTTTCACGTTGTCATTTGTGTGGTATTGTCTTTGGAATTAATTAAATTAAGAAAAAAGTATGATGTTTAATGAAGTTTTGGGGGGAAAAGCACTAAGAATAGCTATTCAATTATTTATTCTATAGTTTTGTTAATTTTTTTATGCCTTGTTTTCTTGTAGTCCCGATGGTCAGCCTACACTCCTCCCTCCTGAGCATGTGCAGGAGTTGAATTTGCGTTCCACAGCCACGTTAAGTTCTATCCAACGATTTTTTGCCTATCACATGATAGAGACTTACGGCTGCGACTACTCCACCAGTGGCTTTTCTTTCGACACTCTACAATCTAAAGTAAAAGCATTTCTTGATCTGCGTACACCTGATGGACCCAGACATGACACCTACATACTTTATTATAGTGGACATTCTCACAGCTCTGGAGAATGGGCATTATCAGGTACTGTATGTGGCTTAATATTATTGAATAGTTAATAAGTATTTCTCAAGGACACAATAGTATGTTTAATTTGTGAATGCTGGAACTGTTTCACTTTTTCATGTGTGTCAGTGTTTGGTGATATAGATCATCATAATAACCAACTCAAAAACTGCTATGCTCCTCAAAAATTAATTAAGCCTTGAATTATTTTGTTCATAGTCATGGGTTGCTTTATATGATACTGTTTTCAAAATGTTGGGATAAATGACAGCATGGCTATAAAACAGCTTGGATACTGTTCAGTACAGCAGGTGTGGTATTTCAATAAACATGATCGTATCGGGTATGGATGTTCATAAATTCAAAGCAGTCTTATGATGTGAAGTCTTATTCATTGGAGATTAATTTTGACAAGGCAGCGGTCAGAAGAGTGTGTCATGTAATTTCCATGGTGTGGAGTTGAATCTTGAGATGAGTTCCTCAGACAAGTTGTGACCTTGTGTTAAGGAATTATGACCTTCAAATGCTCTTTTCTTTCCCAGATGATTTTGTGTCTTTAAGCATTATCAGTAACATGCTTTTAGACCCAATTCACAATAATGTAAACTATATGCAATCACTCATTAGGGATGCCAGCGTAATTTTAGTTGATTTATGAAGATTATTTTTTTACAATGTGGTGAAATCTTGTGAAAACCTGAAATGGACATGTGCTATCTTTTTATTATTATTAAATAAAGTAGTTTTTTTATATCCAGCCTTTAATTTGAAATCAAATATGTTCAGACATGTAAATGCAGAATCTAATGCTTACCTGTAGTGAATATGCAAAGCTGTGTTCTGGAAGTGATAATAAATCTAATGACTTTTTTTCCAATTCCTGGTTGCTTGTAAAATAAAAATGAAGAAGTTATTAACAAAAATTGTTGTTGTACAAAAGGCAGTTCTGTAGTGCTGTATGCATTTCTCATTTGAATGTATGGTGATGTAATTTGCAGTGTAATAAATTAAATAGTTCAATCTATGAATCAGAAGACTTCACACATTTGAGAAAAGTTAGAAATTCCTTTTTTTAAAGAACTTCACATATTAGCATCTTTCTGCTGGTCTCTATACTCAAAGTGTTAGCTTTGTCTTGTAAACTATGCAGTGAAGATGATTCCAATTTTACACTTTATCAGCAATAACTGAAGAATTTCAGTACAAGATTAACATTCATTGGCTGTTACTGTTTATGTGCAAGTCTCTCCTAACTTGTCATTATCTCCTTGAATAGATTTTAGCTTGGTGACTGAGACTGGAGAGATTTTGTTTCTAGAGTGGATATGATGAAGGTTGAACAGCTTCCCAATCCTGTAGATTATCTCCAATCTAGCAGGAACCTTGTTGAAAGTGATGTGTAATATCATTTTCAATGCCTGTGTTTTTCTTGTGCAACTTTGAATGTCCAACCAATACAAATTGACAGATAACAATAGTTAGATTTGAAAGGGGTCTTGTTTTAAAAATTCTAATGAGGAGCATTAGATTGTGTGTAATTACAATGTGTGTAATTGGCGAATCAATATCTATGAAAAATTGTTTGGAAAAGAAAATCAGGGACTTAAGGCATGCTCTGCAAATTAAGGAATTTTCCTTCCCTGTGCTTTCATCAGCACAATAAGGACATGCATGGAGACTACTTCAATAATTTTCACTTGCAGAAGCAGTCACAGCAGGCGAGGCTTGCGTAGGCAGTACTTGAAATGGGCCCTGCCTTAGCAGATTTCAGGCTGTTGAGTCTGGCACTGGGGCCCTGTTTCACATGCCTTAGTTAAATTCTCCATGCAGCAACTCACCGATGTTCATAGAACATATTATTACAAAGCGTTTGTGGCTTATCTCTCTTATTTTCCTGATTATCTGCTTTGTTCACTATTCCCTCCAAGGCAGTTGATCAAGACTTTTATAGATTTTTCTTTTGCTGAAGTCTCTTGTTACATTTAATTGTGTTTGACCTGGCCTCTGGTTTTTCTCTTTGCTGTATGAAGAAATGGTTCCTTTCACTTAAACATTTTCTCTCAATGACCAAGCTTGAATCAGAATCTTGGATGAGACCTTGATGTAAAAATCCATGATAAAGTTATTTTGAAATATCAATAGACCAGATAAATTTGTTCTTTTTTTAAAAAAAAAGTAAAATTCCTTCTGCTGAAGCAAATTGGTGAATCAATGTGTGATAGAACTTTAGTCTTTGAAGATATTGCATGGCAGATGGTCAAACGTGTAGTTTTTCCAAACTACTTCCCAACAAAGGTTCTTTGAAAGGCTACAAAACAGAACTAAAAGAGCAGGTATAAATGAATTATGCCATACTGTAGCAACTGTTGAGTTATTGACTTGTTTAAAAAATTGTTTTAGGAAACATTAAAGATGCTCTTTGCTCATTATTGGCAGCTCATGCATATCTAGAATACAAAAATGCAAGAGCATATGGAAGATGTAACCAAGTTCATACATAAATGTGAATTTAACATGGTTGATTTGAAATGCCAACTTTAATAAAAATCTAACTATTTTTAGCCAATTGAATTGAAGCAACCATTTACTGTGTTTCTATCGTCAAACACAAAGCAGATTGATTATTTGTTGGAACAAATTTAATTTTTAAACCAAAAAGTCAAGGAAATAATTTATAATTTCTTATAACTTCACTAGTAATTTTTAATGTGTGTTACAGTTATCACTAGAATTACAAGTATGTTTCCCCTTAATCAATTTCAGAAAGTTTGAGAGATGCATGTTGAAAAGTTTCCAATAATTGATGAAAGGTTATCAGCCCAAAACATTAACTCTGTTCCTATGCTGGAGTATTTCCAGTGTTTCCCGTTTTTTTTAAAAAAACTTAATTTTACATACATTCAGGTTGACCTAGTTGCACAAAATGACAGCTGAAAATGTGGAGTAATTAGTCTGGAGTTTAGATAGTCAGGCAGTACATTCTAGATTACATGGCTAGCTTCTGGCTCATTGCTGCAAAATGGAAGTGATCTGGCAGCACAGAATTGGCACGTTAGCTCAATTTCACCAAGTAGACGGGTTTATTATGCATTTTGGGGGATTATGTTACTTAGATCAGTCAGTGTTTACATTGTCATATCAAAATGAGTCATCTTTGACAATGTTATTGCCAGAGCTGAGGGACTTCCTTCAAAACTCCAGTTGTCAGCTTGTTTATCCTGTTGGTCTTAACCTATCACAAGGCTCCACTTGCTATTTTGTTTCACAATTCAGTGACAAAATTAATAAATATCAATCATGTATTTCCAATTGAAACTAAATTAGGAACAATTAATTGATGAGTTAGATCATGGAATCAGATAATACTTTAACCCTTACTATATTTCAGGCTATAGTACAAAGCTGTTATCAACTTAAGGTTTTCAATTTCTTTTTAATGTTAGGAAACAAATACTAATCCAGTGTGCACAAGTTATCTTGCAATGATTCTAAATCCTGTTATGTCACACGCTATCCCAAGATATTACACTCTTCGATCTAGCCGCTTCCTTCATGGTGCTTGCGCCATCTGTTGTGCTGAAATGTGGAAACTGCAGCATTTGTGTGCAGCTCCAGTGCTTGTACTGCTGGTGCAGGCTCTTCAGCCAGACAAGCAGTTAAAGTCTGCAACTTAAGTAAAAGAAATTGTTTGATTCATGTGGTAGTGAATCTTTTTGTCTCTGGTGTCTGGAAATGAAATATTGAGAGTGAGCCCTGTGAAGCTCTGAGATTTGGGGCTGTGATTTGGCTGAATGGATATGCTGCTAGCAACACTGGCAAAGGATGAAAAGTTAGGTTTGATCCATCACGTCTAGACTTATTATACATCATCACTTGTTTTTTTTTAAATAGGTCTCAGAGCTGCAAGTTTTAGTCTGTATAGGAATACTTACTATTGCATGCTTATCTTCACACTGCATTTTCAGTAGTACAAATTCAAGGTTCTGTATAATTGCATCTCAAAGCTTAGTTGTCTGTAGTAGTTGGTATACTGCTGTGCAAGCAGCAGTACAAGGAGGTATATTTTGCACAGGAGCAGCTACCGGTTGGTTTCCATGATTTGTTTTGGAACTCTTGAACTTGTTTCCCTTTCCTCATGACAAACTTTTAGAAAGGACTGAATTCTTTTGAACTAGAAAAGGAATTCAAGTTCAAGAGTTCCAGAACAAAAGGATGGAAACCCGAGTAAGGCAGTAAATTTCATTGTCAAGTTTTCATGTCTGCCCTTAACTCAAACATTTCTTTCACCTGCTACAGCTTGGTAAGTTCTGTATTAATACAGAGCTGCCCTTGGGAGACTCTCTCTGCTAATTTTGTGTAATAATTATGTAACTGTGGAGGTAAACCTAATAACTCTCACTAGACAGTTTAAGTGATGGAATGAATAAACATTAAGCAAGCAGAATCAAAAAATTGTTTTACGGTGTGGGGGTAGGACTTCAAATTTCTTATAGTAGATCAGTGTTTTTTTAAAATAAAAGGGGAGGTAGGAAGTTTCAGAAAGTAGGATTGTTTTTTGCTGTGATATATTCTAGAACCAAAGAAGAGGCTGTATTCGATTTTTGTAATGAGTAGACTTAATATGATTATTACTACAATGTTCATGCATTGAGTTCAATGCAACATTTGAAAGAAGCATAATACAGCTACTAATTTTATAGATTTACATATGATGAGATGACTAGTGCGAAGTTA
>JARFYF010000029.1:24695990-24709742 GCA_030265395.1 Rhina ancylostomus | reverse complement strand
GACACAGGTGGGAAGGAGCAGCCCTAGGAATCCTCAGTATTCGAGGCCCCACAAGGTTTAATGACATCCATGGATTGCTGTAAAAAGCAGTGGGGGTGGATAAGTATTTTTACTCTGTAGTTTTTAATTTGTGCATTACTTCACTTGGTGTGGGCCAAAAGCAATTAAGAAATAAGTCAGAGTGGGTGATGTGCATTTTATTATAAAGCAAATTTCTCCTCAGTGCAAGGAATAAAGATGCAGCAAAAAAAAATCTACCCAGGAGAGTGTAATTGCCAACTTTAGTGCATTTCCCACCAGCAGTAATATTATTGAAAATAGAACAATGTTGGCATTATTGTTTCAGATTAATTTATAAAGGTTGAGAATACTTATAGTCAAGGACCTCCAGTTTTAGAGATTCTACAAACATCCTGAAATTAATCAGAACTACTAGTGTTTGCTGAATGATAAGTTACTTTTAAGTGGGGGAAGTTAATGTGAAAAATGATCCTATTTTATTTAATGTCGCACTTTTATGTGCAAGCATAAGATTGCTGTGATTATAACTGAAAATATCCAGCCCACTGATCACAGTAGTCTGCTAATAAGCCACAGTTCCACATAATAACTTGGATTTATATAGCACTTTTCTTGCAGCAATGTAAACGTGCTTCACTAGTGCATATTAAAGCACATTTGACACCAATCAAAAGGAAGTGCTAACACAAGTCACTTGTGTTAGAAATCCTGAGACTTTTGAGTTATGAGATAGAGATTGGATGTTCGTAGTTGTGCTCTTACATTGGCATAAGTCTTCAGGAAATGCTGGCCAAATATAATACAAGTGCCAGGTCCATCAAGCAGCATTTATTGAATCAAAGTAAATAATCGTTGAATTAATCAACTCGTTGAATCTTTGGATGTTAAATATATTTTTTTTAAAAAATGCAGTGAAGCATCTATATGGCTGAATCCACTTAGTTCAGCTCAAAATAACATGTACCAGCATCAAGATGCCATGCATGACCTGACACCTAGGCTTGGGAAACAAATACAAAAAAAAAATTGAATTCTTAAGTAACACAGCACAACCTCTATATCCCCTTCTGTTAAGATGAGTTTGCTTTATGCTGGGATCAACTTTAAGACTTATACCAACCATAGGAGCTGATGGTTCGCTGGTCAAGTGTGAATTCAACCCTTTCACCGGCAGTGCAAAGAACAAGTAGTTGAGGAAACATGAAATGCAGGCCGTTTCATGTAATGTCAGCCGTGGCTTAGTTGGTAACTCTCTCATCTCTGGACCAGGAGGGTGTGGGTTCAGATTCCACTCCAGAGAGAGACTCCATCCTCTGAGCATTGAGAGTTTGCTGCTCTATCAGAGCTGCTGCCTCTTGGTTGAGACTTCAGCCAGGGGGTGCCATCTACTCTTTTAGCTGGATGTGAAAGATCCTGTAGGATTATTCTGAAGTACAGGAAAATTAATTCCGGTATCCCAGCTGATAGTCATCCCTGAATCAATGTCGTCAAATTAGATTATCTGGTTCTCACTTTCCTACTTCTGGGAGTCTGTGTGGATAAATAGTCTGTTGTTTTAATTTATTGGCTATAAAAGTACTTTTGGACATCCTCAGGTTGTGAAGGACATTATGCAAGGGCAAGTCTGTCTTTTTATTTGGCCACAGGAGATGTAACAAATAGCTGCACAGATTAGACTGAAAAGATGAATTGATACAAGTAGAAATAAGTCACAAGTCAGTAATGGTATAATTTATTCTGAATATGCATGATGGACTAGGTTCTGCTGGAGTATGTCATCTGCTTTTACTTAGACTTTCAGTTGGATGGCTGGGTTTAAAAGATTCTTTTCCCATGAAAGTTGAAGGAAGTGCAAAGTGTTAATAATGCAGCAATGATAGCAAAACTTGGGCACAACAGGCATTCCCTTTAACAATGAGTCACACACTTCCTAAATAAATGGGGGAAAACATAATATTAGAATATGCAAGTTCAATGCTGATTCAGAAAGAGAAATAAATAGAAAAGTGGGTAGAGTGGATTAAGAGTTGAGAGGGGGATAAAAAAAAGACAAAAGAGGATAACTTCTTGCAAAGGGATGCAATCTGGCAAACTGGTGGAGGAGATTTGCAATTCACAGGGTGTCACTTCCTCACTGGAACTTGATAGTTGATAAGTGAATGAACAAAATGGTGCTTCACTCAAATCCTGCAAAGCCTGGTCCAAATTTACCCATATTGATTAATATTTGATTGTATGATTTTACAGTCACAGAAACATAAACAGTTCTGTGGTGGGTATCACATTTGGCAACAATATTCAATTAAACAATCAACTTTCACAATACATTCCCTATCCAGCATTCAGACTGCACACAGTCATTCAATTCTTATAGGCACTTCCAAAACACAAACATACTTTCAGGGTTTGAAACTCTATGAAGGCAATTGATGGTACTGTATCATCTGTGTGATGATACACAAAATACATCTTAGAACACTTAACTGCTACTATTGGACACAAAAGCCAACCAAGTTGGGAAACGTGTCAACTTGGTTTTTTTTCCCCCCCTTCCTGACCTTTTGAACAAGGTTAGAGGATTGTGAAGTTCTGTCTTCTGGAGTCTGTAATCAAGGTCTCACTCCATCTTGTAAGGATTCCCATTTCTGTCATAATTGGAATGTCATTTTGTTTACAGAACATGCAAGTTGTGAAATCCTTCCAAAATCTGTTGACAGGTGATAACAACCTGAAGATGGGATACTGTCTTGCTAATAGCAACACCCTGATATGTTCATGGCCACAATTGGTCTCAAAACACTTCACAGCTAATGACGTACTTCTAAAATGTGGTCGTTATAATAGTAGTTATAATAGTGTGTGAAATGCTGTGGGAAATTACCATACACTGTCATAACAATTCATCCAAACATATGTGAAAACAAAGTCCCAATTGAGTGCATGAGGTAATCCAACATGTGGAAGGTTTGTGGGTAGACTCCCTTTTATTAAGTGACCCTCTGCACACTAGATGGTGCAGTTCCAAATACAGTGGCATATTCAGCATCTGTGCAGCAGTGTACACAGCACCCTGGTGACCCAAGATTATCGCATTTCTTCACATTCAAATTAAAAGTCAAAACTGTGTTAACCACAAAACTAGGAAAGCAACAACGTGGATTTAGGAGAGGGTCTTCTGGTCTACTAATCATCACTCAATAGTGATGATATTTTCTCTCATCATAATAAATTCACAAATATAACCTGTTTGACAGCTTCTTGGCTTGCTGAGAATGAAGCAGTTCAGGTTATGCCAGTAGAGAGTGGCATCTGTTTTCAAGATGTGACCTCCTTTTGCTGCCATGGCTGCAGTAGAAAACAAGGAAACTCCTGGTTCCAGCTAATACTGATCTGGTTGACCAGATGCTTCACACACAACTATCATCCAGATAAACCACAAATAAGACCGCTTTGGATAACCCTCATTCCTCAAGTTGCATCTCATACAAACCAAGGAGCATCTACTTTGAAGTGTAATTAAGAGCTCTGCTTGCTCCTTCGGCTTTGCATCTTTTAAAAACAGAATAGCACCAAGCTCTGTCCTTACCAAATCCAAACGTACTGTCTGGAAGGTGTATACAAGTAGTGAAATAAGAAAACATGTGATGCGCATCTCAATTTCATCTCCTATTATCTTTTTCAGTGCTCCTTTTGCAGTCTGAATGGCCCTTTCCACCAAGCCATTTGAGGCGAGGCAGCAGGGAACTGTGTGAATACACTTCATTTCATTCCTGCTGAGGAATTAGGCAAATTCAGTACGAGTGATATTGCTTCCATTGTCTTTCACAAGTAACTCTTGAACACTGTGCACCAATGATCATTCACAACTTTGAAGTGTCATCCACAAACTTACTGATCAAGCCTTATGTAATCACATCCAAATCATCTAGTCACTGGCCTCCATTCAGAGAAACAACCTTCAACCACCACCCTTTGCTTCCTACCTCTGAGCCAATTTTGAACCCACCTAACAAGCTCTCCCTGAATTCCATGGGACCTAACCTTCCAGACCAGCCTACCATGCGGGTCCTTGTTGAAGGCCTTGCTAAAGTCCAAATAGACAACATTCACTGGCCTACCCTCATCTACCTTTTTGGTTACTTCTTCAAAAAAACTCTAAAAAGTTCATCAAGCACAACTGTCCACACACAAAGCCACGTTGACTCCTCCTAATCAGACTCTGTCTATCTAAATGCTGCTAGGTCCTGTCCCTCAGCACTCCCTCCAGTAACTTCCCCATTACTGATGTCTGGCTGACTACCCTGGCTTGTCCTTGCTACCCTTTTTAAGCAACGGAACAATATTAGCCACCTTGCAGTCTTCAGGAACTTCACCAGTGGCTAACAATGAAGCAAATATCTCCACAAGGGCCTCCACAGTTTCTCCTCTAGCCTCCTACACAGTCCAAGGATGCACTTGGTCAGGGCCTGTGGATTTATCCACCTTAATGTGCTGCAAGGCTGCAACTACCTCCTCCCTGGTAATTCAAATGTCCACCAGTTTCCCTTATCTCTTGAATCCTCCATCAATGCTTTGTTGTAATCTTGCCAGGAAAGATTCGTAAACACATTTGCATAATAGCAAAAAATTCCAGATTTGTAGATCAAATGCATGAAACACAATTTTATGCCCATAAATTTCAGTAGAATTCTAAAGGTTTGTTCCATAGAATAGTCATTTTAATTTGTTTAGTTTTGCAAAGTTAAGAGTGCTGTTTTTTTATTGCTTTTGTCACATGAGACCTTCAGAAAAGTCTCTTGAATGACTAATTTTCATTAAGTTTTTAAAAAAATGAACATTTGAAAAATAGAGAGTGAATCTAGCATTTCACAGGAGTGAACGTGCATAATGCAGTTCCATTTTATGATATTCTGCTCAGGGAATGACAAACTGTTCTCTTGATCTGATGGAAAATTCAGTCCTCAGAGGTCTGAACTAATTTTAGTTTTGCAGCAAGATTGCTCAAAATTAGAAGTAGGCTGTTGAAATACTATTTTTATTGGATCACAGTTTAAACTTAAAGAGTTAGTCATCAAACAGAGCTCCTCCAGTCTTGGAACCAAAGGCTGGAGGAGGAATTAATCCTAATGATTACTGACAGGGTAGGGGTGTTCCCAGAGTAGTCAGATCTCTTGGCATTTGCAACTGGAATTCTGTTGATTTGTCAGGATTTGCTTTCCATTACTGTGCCATACACATTTTCCTTAATTATGCCATTTGCTTTTGATGTACACCATATTTGATTTGCTATCATTTTCACACCTCTGCCACTTGTGCCCAGTAGGTTTCATTTGCTCACAATCCCAGCAATTTTGATCTATTGAAATTAGTGGAATCAAATATCATGAGGGGCATATAATGGGCAGCTGATATTCTGGCACCTGTTTGGATCCCTTTGTCTTAAAAACACTCACCCCACCACCACATTGCCTTTCCTGTACCATATTTACGAAATTGCCAAAGCCTTACACTTCTTCCAAAATTCTTGATTCCTCAGATTCCAGTTCCCTCAACCACTACTTTGCCTGATCAATGATTACAAACCACGTCTAATATCTGTGTCTGAAGTTCTGAAATCAACACTATACACTTCATCACCTCACCTTTAAACACATGCATAAGCTCCAGTCTTTTATCAGACTCTTTAGGACATCATCAATGTCTCCACTTCACAGGCTTTGGGTCAGTTTGCTAGTATTCATTTGTGAAGGGTTTTTAAAAAAATTAATTTACCAATTTGTTAATCTTCTGTTCCAACTTTCCAGGGTTAAATAAAACATCCATAATGATGTGGATGAAGATATTGAGGTTTTCACGAATTGGCAGATGCCCCGGGTGACTGGGCACCTAGCCGTGTCAGTAGATTGCACCACACAAATCCTCACTCTCTCTCCCACCCCTTTATCCAGTTTATCCCTGAGGTTTTCTTCCTCCTCCTTCCACCGGCTTTCTTCATTCTACCCAGCCCTCAAATCCCTTGCCATTGTTCTTTCCCTTACCAATGAATACTGGCAGTATTTTGTTCCTCTCACCCTTTGCTTTCTTCAAGTTTATGCCCCCATTTTTTCCCCCCATTGTCCATCTACTCAGACCCTCTGTTTTACTTCCCTCGTTCACCCAAGCATGCATGGTCTCATTTGTCAGGTTCACTGAGGCACTCTTCAAATCATCTGTCAATCTCTGCTGGAACTCCTTCCTCCTTCGACCCTCGTGTCAGCTTGGCTTCATGGCAGTCTCCAAATCAAAAGTTACGAGTTCAAGTCCTGTGGCAGGATTTGAGCAAAGGATCTCAGCAGTCACACTCAAAGAGTGGCGGACTCTCAGATGTAAATGAAATGCTAACCAAGGTCTGGCCCACCTTTTCAGAAGGAACCAAGGGGTCCTGGTTACTACGAGAGAGAGACCAGGAGCTCCTTGAGTGCTGGCCGTCTGTCATTTTGTCAGCACCATTAAATATGAACTGGTAGCTTTTCTGTTTGCAGTTTGTAGGACATAGTTTCTCCAAATTGCTTACCTTATCTGTGACTACATTACAACAGTAACTGTGCTTTAGAAGCAAATTATTCAACCTGCAGTGACCTTTCCTAAGACATTCCCTCCTGGAGAGGGACAGATTCCAAGGAAGGATTTTTCGTTTCGCNNNNACCCCCCACCCCCACTTCACGTTGCTTTCCTACACAGATTTTGCTCTCACCCCTACACTTCTCTCAACCAGAAGCGAGCCCGAGAACAATACAGCACCAGGGACCAGGTTCAATCCACGTGCTGTGTGGAGTTTGCACGTTCTCTCTGAATGCCTGGGATTCCCCCCAGGTTCTTTGGTTACCTCCCACCTCCCATTGACATACTGGTAAAGTTAATAGGCCATTTGTAGGGAGCACTGGGAGAGTCAGCAGAAGTGAACGTGCAAGTGACAGTGTTTTAAACAGGGGAAGAAAAATAGTACCGATAGAAGCCAGAAACTGGCACAGATCTGATGGGCTGAAGGGGCTCCTTTTACTTGTGGAGACCAAAGGATTTCCATGAAAGCCTCCTAGTCTATAAGGAAACATCAATTAATATTTTTAAAAGTCACCTTGCTGGCCTGCTCCCATTCCCTGGCAAGCAAGGCCTGATGGTGAAGCAGTCACTGCTCTCTCGTGTTATGACCCAGATTAAAATTGCACATTGGGTTCCACTGACATTATCAGATCCATTTTTAAACAGAAGCTCTGCTACCTGCCTGTGGCAACTTGCTCACCAGTTCAAAACCCAAGACTTAACTCAGGACACAAGAGGAAGGAGCAGGTCTCGCCAGAGGGAGAATTGATGCCTACGTGCTAACTGCCCACTCTGCTGTCCCACCCAACTCCTGCCAAGTGTGGGACAAATGTGGTGGGGTGGAAAGAGGGGTGAGGTCAAAAGATTAAAAAAAAAATCAGTAACAGTTTGTTCTTAAAAATGCACATCTAAACCAGGGACCATTGAGGCAACAAACAATCACTGGAGGAACTCAGCGGGTCAAGCTGATGGGGGAGCTAACTTGTGGCGGGGGGGGCAGGAAAGGGGGAAGAAATTGTCAATGTTTCAGGTCAAAAACCTCCTGCATTAGGTGCAGCCACTGAGGATCTGGTTTCTGCCTATGGATGGATCTATGTATAGGTTAACATCTTTCCCCAAGATAAGGCGATTGTGAGAATGGCAAGGGTAGACTGGCAAGTGCCATCACATTTCCTTTTATTCAGCTTTTAAATTTAAAGATTTTTTCCTCATTTATAAAAAGATCATAAACATTTTCATCAAAATATTATTCAGCTAGGCCTTAGATCTATATAAGTAGTTTTTAATCTGCATTGCATTAAACTGATGGGCAAAAACTTAGCAGTGTAAAATACAACAAAATATGCTTTGTTCAGGAAGGCAAAGTGGGCTTTAAAGCTTTAATCAGAATCATCCCCCTTGGCCTCTTGAGCACCAAGAAATCTGACACTCACTCCGTTCAGCTGGCTGTGCTTCCCTTCAGGAGCCCCACACTTGCTACTATTTGAATGCTCCTCCTCTTGGACTGTTGTTCTCTTTTTCAAACTTTCACCTCCATTCCCTCTCCTCAAAACTCACATTGGACCTTCCTCTCCTTGAGAAACCCCCTTGCAGCTGATAATCCTGCTCACAATACATCACAAAAACTTGATTCAGATATTCACTGTGTACAAGCCACGTCATGCAAGCTGTACTGTAAGGATTAAGTCACATGCTCAAGATCTACTGGCTCTCTTTCAGAAACAGAACTTTTTTTTGAAGGAAGGGAAAGATCCATAAGGAAAAGGGAGAATTTGACTTCTCTCCCCCCATTGGAACAAAGATTCTTTATAATAGCACCACCTCTGGTAGTCTAGAACCTCTGATAAAAATAACATTGCCACTGTGTACAAATATGGAAGTAGCTCTACGTACTAAGAAAGTGGAGGAAGAACCCTTCCAAGGGAGTAAAGGGAAAAAAAAAGGGAGAGAGTAGGTTTACAGCAGGAGAGATTATGAGATGAAGGACGACAAAATAGAGTGATCAGCTTGAGAGAAACAAGGAAAGTGCATTAGCCACTCTTGCTGAGAAAAAAAAAGTCACAGAAAGGTAGATAAGCATGTGGCAAATTATAGATGCTTGCAAGGTGCAAAAAAAAGTATGCACAAAACTGCAAGAGGATGAAACTATGGAGGAGCTCCAAATTTGAGCTAGTGATTTGGAAAACAAACATGAAAATGAGCATGTGTAAATTTAGGATGCATGTGTCAAGCATATTTAGAAGCTGAATTAAAGAATCAAATTTTATCTTAAGTAAATACTCAAATAATAGTGTACAGGTAGGATTAGAAAATATATGAAACAAGCAACTCCAATCTGCAAAGAAACTTCATTGAGTTTTAAAAGCAGTAGGTATGGCAGACATTTAATTAATAATAAAAAATAACTTGAGGCAAACCTAATTTCTTGATAACAACATGAAACAAGATGGAGCCATGGTTTTCACACAATTCAGATGTGTTTGAATTGCTGGCTTAAGTCATAGCATCTTTGCAGCCTAATTATTCAAGAAATAGGGCAGTTTTATATGTTGGTTGAATAACAGCTCTCTATTTCTAGTCATTAGATATACAAGACATTAGCACAATAGATGCCCTTTAAAAGTGTCCTGAAAATGAAATGACGACATTGTTGACTATTGATAGATATTGTTGATAGAAATTCAACATTTTTCCCAGTTCCCATGCAACTTTTACTTAAGCATAGTTATGTCAAGAAACCTTTATAAAATAGGTATAGTTCTGCTGCAAGCACCATCTTGTCAAAATATATTGCAATGTCATGAAATAAGTTTCATAAATGTAAACAAAAAAAATTGCTGGAACATTGAACTATCAGTTGCTTTATCCACACTACTGTGTTCTCTAGACTTCAGAGCTGAGGTGTCAGGAGGAAAATAAACACAGTCTTTTGGGATCAAGATCCAAGAGATGGAAAAGCATATGGTGCTGTACCACAGCTATGTAATCAGGATAATTATAATTTGAATGAGGTCTTTACCTGTGGGAGAGTTACATAACAATTAACATGCTGACTAGTAGTCTGTATTACTGAAACACAGCATGAAGCCAATCCAGGAGTAGAAGGGACGTTTTTACCTTTGACAAGTAAAGTGATTTGAATGGCTTGTGAGTATTGAATGGAAGCTTCTTTGTTCATTCACTGACACTGCCTCCATACAAGATAACACAAAACTAGAGTAGCACTGAAAAGCAGCTACTGTCACACAGTTGAATACTCAGCAATGGCACCAATGAATCTCAGTTTGAAAAGATGTAAATTTCTAAGGTTTAGGTTATTTGGGATTATTGAACTCTACAAACACTCATTATAAACTACTTGATTTACTTAAACAAAAAAAAACCAGAACCACAAACTGCACAGCATCAAACAAAAAAGGCACTCAATAAAAAAAAATTACCCTGCAAAAAAAGTTTTTTGCAATAAACTACAAGCCAAATGACAATAAATTGCAATCTACAGATGAATAAACCAGAACCTTCACAGCAATAAACTGCAAACCATACAGAAATAAAACATGCTGAATGGCAATGAAGTACAGCCTACTGGGCAAAAGAAAAATACAGAAACTGAATGGCCATAAACTACAAGCTTCGCAATAAACAACAGACTGCACAGCAATAAAACAAAACCTGTGCTGCACAATGTAACATGGTCCTCTGCAATGAGCTTCAAGCTGCACAGAGATGAATTATCTGCTGGACAAGACTGTACCACAGCAATAAACTAAAAACTGTTAAGACACAAACTAAACAACAATAAATTATAATGAAAATAGCAATAGCCCAGAACCTCAACAGCAATAAACTGCAAGCTGCAAAACAATAAATAACTGGACATCAAAACATTTTAAAACTGCACAGCAATTAACAAGCTGTACAGTAATATCACCAATGGCAGAGTAATAAATCGAATGTACAGTAATAAAACACTATCGGTGCAGTAATAAATTACACACAACTAAGCCCCAAGTAATAAATCACCATCTGCATAGTAATAATCCAGTTAAATAACCAGACAATAATAAAATCAGTTTTACAGTAATAAACCACCCACTGCAGTAATAAATCATCAGCCACACAGTAATAAACCTCTACCTATAGGGTAATGAATCACCATCTGCAGAACAATAAACCACCAGTTGCACAATAATAAATTACCAGCCACACAGTAATAAATCCTTACAGTAATAAATCACCAACTGCACAATAATAAGCTACCAGCTGCAGAGTAATAAATCTATTTGTACTGTAATAAACCACCAGCCACCAAGTAATAAACGGTACAGCAATAAATCACCAGCCACACAGTAATAAACCATCATCTCTATAGTAATAAATCACCACCTGCATAGTAATAACTCACCAGCTACACCATGGAATAAACCAGCAGCTACAGTAGTATAATTGTCTTCGTCTGGAGCCGATCAAGTTTGTAATCCTGCCTTCTGGACCTGGGTCCTGACTTATCTCTGCCACCTGACCTGCTGCAGGCCACTCATGCAAGTGATTTGCCCTCCACAGCCAACGCAATGGAGCCACAAGGAAAAAAACCTTCCCCACCCACCTTTTTTATACTGGCTCTCTCCCCAGTTTCTTTCCAGTCCTGACGAAGGGTCTCGACCCAAAATGTCAACTGTCCATTTCCCTCCATAGATGCTGCCTGACCTGCTGAGTTCCTCCAGCCCTTGCATTGCTGCAGCCCACACGATGCCTGTACTTGAGCTGATGGCCATGAGTATCAGGTGAAGGATCTGTCTGTTGTCACTTGTGGTGTTAAGCACCAGGGCCTAGCTAGTTGGGGTTCTTAATTTAATGGGGGTGGGGAGGAAGGGAGGCAGGCAGGAACTGTATGCTTAAACTATCTCCAGAGTGGTAATTTAGAAAACATTATGGGATTGATGGAATGTAAGAAATGAAAAGATAGGATAAGAGCAAGCAACCTTAGCCAGAAGCACCAAAGTCACAATCCCTCAGATTGCTCCCAAGATCCCCAACATCACAAAAGTTAATCTTCAGCCAATTCTATTTACTCCAATGTGGTATCAGTATTAAGGGTCCATTCAGAACTCTTGTACTAGCTGCATCTCCAGCCAAGCTTCCCTGGTACCTTTTCAACAGTGACAACTAACCAACAGTGTTGAAAAGTGCCAACATGTCATGTTTACAAAAACCAGGACAAATCCAATCTGGCTAATTACTGCCCAGTCCAAGTGATGCAAGTCCTGCACTTACTTTCCAAACCTGCTCACTCATGCCCAATATGGGATTCACTGGGATCACTCGGTTCTTGACCTCATCACAGCATTGGTCAAATCATCAACCAAGAGCTGACTTCCAGAGATGGAAAGTAGAACTGGCTTTAATATCAAGGAGGCACTTAACCAAGTGTGGCATCAAGAAACCAAAAACTGAATTGATGGGCATTATAGGAAGTGTGGCATCCAGAAAAGAAAACTGAATTGATGGGCATTATAGGAAAGCACACCAGTAGCTGCAATACTGTGGTCTAGGCACATGAATACTGGCTACAAGGATAAGTCAATATGATAGGTATACTGTAGCTGGTGCTTCACCTCCTGACACCTCAAATCTTTTGCACTATTCACATGGCACAAGTGTGATGGAATAAACTCTGCTTGTCTAGATGCTCCTCTAAGAGCTTACTAGCACCACAAGACAGGTTCACAAACCACCTCCAAATACCTGATAACAATGCTGCTGAATGTCCAGTATAAGTGGGTACATTTTCTCATGATGGCCATTGCTCAGGATACCTTGGGATATTAACATTGAAAAACATCAGAAATTTTGCCTACTATTTTATGAGCCGAAGTCTAAATGTTATCTAGGTCTTGCTGCTCACAGGCACGTCAATGGTAGGGTTGTGGGATATCCTGGGCCATGAAGGAGTTGATGTGCCTAGAATTCCGCAGATGCTCAATACCAGGATTATCCAGCTTTAAATTGCTAGATTAATTCTGAATCCATCCTGTTTAGAACAGCACAGTGGAAGGTACTCTCATTGTAAAGGTGGCATTTGGTCCCCACAACAACAGAGCCATGGCCATTCCTATAACTTGAGCAATTTTCAGTAGAGGAGGCCATTTGGCCCATTGTATCTATTCCTTCCAGTGTCTCACAGACACTTAAGATGATGATAGGCAAATTGGTGAAGGCAAGGTCAGGCTGGTTTATGGCAATAACAACTTTCCCACAATTCTTTACAATTGTGTAAGGTGATGTTTTACTTCCATTTTAGAGACTAGATAGGGCCCCTGTTGAACAGCTCATGTAAAATTAAACACTTCTTGCAGTCTGCACTCCCTCAGCACCTCACTAGACCAACTCCCTAGATCTTGGGCTTGAAACATCAAAGTGTGACTTGAATCTATAACCTTCTGACTCGGAGGCAAGAATGCAATTAACTGTGCTGGAACCAGCACTAGTTAGAGTGAGTGACTGGGCTAATTAAAATATGTGCGCAAAGTAAATGTGGCAGTGCGACAGGTAGACATCATAAATTTTTAGCAAGTGATGGATAATTATGTATTTTTTTTATTCCCAAATATTGTGCACAGCATATTTGCTTGAAATAATTGTGCTAGCTGGAATCAAATACTTGAGCTCCATGTTTGATCATTTTTAATGAGATGATGTTGAGTTTATGAGCAGTATCTCAATGCGACAGTCAAGAATTCACAAAATTCATGCCTCTAATGAGGTAGAAACTGTTTAGAAACAATCCTGGAGAAAAACCAATTAACATTGACAGATCAATAACAAGAGGTGGAGAGCTATGGGTGCAGGAAGAGAAGATGGATCACTTGCAGATTTCTGCTTCCATTATTAAACCTGTGATAACGAGATCATAAATATCCACTCTAAAGACTTAAAGTGTTATTAAGCAGAAGGACATTGAGGTTGCTGATATAAAGAAACTGGCACTAAGAAGATGGGTTATAAAAAGGTCTGTGGTACAAATAAGTATCTTCTGACTCCAAAGCTGGTAACACACGAGAAAAGCTGAAACTATGCAATCCCAATAAAAGGACACAGGACCATTCCATCATCCAGTTCATAGAGGGTTGAAGGCCAAATGTAGTATGAAAA
>JARFYF010000029.1:24676289-24686296 GCA_030265395.1 Rhina ancylostomus | reverse complement strand
ACCTCTCACTCACTGGATGAAGTGGGGAAGGGCAAGGGAAGAGAGAGATCAGGACTGGAGAACAGTCAAGCATTGCAGTGGCTACAGATCAGTGGCCTTCCCAGTGCTAGGGTCAAGTGCAGCACTGAGTGGTTTGCTAGTTCTTAATGGAATAAACATCATTGTGAAATCTGATGAATAAAACACATAGCTGAGAACTCACAGTATATATACATAGAATGGTTTTAAACCTGTTCTTGAAATATGCTTGAAGAAGAGCAGGAATGGCAGCTCAACATTACTGGTACTCGCTGAAGGAAATATTGTATCACCTTCAACTTGATGTCACCCAGAAAGCCTAAACGAGATGATTATGGGGCCAGGAAGAGATGGTGAAGTTGGCATACCTATTGAACTATTTCCATGCTGCATATGATGTCACTAAAGAGTGATATGTAATTAAGAAGGATAAGCAATGAATAGATTGTTGACAGATTCAAACACATTATAAGGGTGATCCACTCCCCAGAAATGTTATCAAAACAAAGCTTGCAGTATGATAAATAGTTTTCAATCCATTCAATAAAGTATGAAAGGTTTTAATACCATGGAGGTGGACAATGCAGTGGAGACAGTGAAAGAATATTTTATGATACATAATGTTGAGTATAATTTGTGAGGAATAAAGAAGGTTATTCACTAGAGTTAAGCATAATCACTTAGAATGTTATTTACATTTTGGTCAACACAAGCTTGCTGCTGAAGAGATTCATGCAGGCAGTTATGGGGTAACATTACTTTCAAGGTGTATAATAAGGATGCCTCTGCTAAGCAAGGATGATGGAGACTGCACCAAAATGTCAGCTGAAGATTACCTTCAAATGAATTTACCCATACACTGCTTCATTGTACATTTTTGATTGCATATCATTTCATGCAGATTAATAAAAAAGGGAGAAAGTCTAGGACATACTATCAATGCAGGTCTTAAAATTTAATTATAAGATTCAGTCTTTTTCATTAATAGGAACATCTACTTTTTAAACAATTCATGCCATATGGTCATATCTAATGTGTTTTAAATAGAATACTTGCAAGCCAAGATTCATTAATATTATTAGTCACAGAAAAAAATCAATTTACAAATAAATTGAATGTCACTGTAGAACCATGCACATCATGTAGTAATTCAGACATTTTCCTTAATACTGCAGAGTTTTTCACAATTGCATTGTTCAAAGTCAAGAATTATATCCTGTATCAATAAGCAGTGTCATCACTGGCTCTGCAAGTGGACAAAGATTGCTTCAGATTTGATAGTTGATGGGTTCCTCTCAAACAAGGGATGGCCATTTTCTGTGCAATGCACTAACTCCTGCATGCAGATTTGCTTTGGGGAGATTCTTGCTCTGTAACTCAGTCAGTTTCTTCCTCTAGGCAACAAGTGACAGTCATTTCATTGATTCCAATTTTGTTAGACTTTTGCAAATGAACATAAAAGGCTGACTTGCACAGTTGCATTTACCATGAGGAGTCTGTAAATCACAAACATATTCTGCATAAAATTCAAGAATACCATAATGATTGTTGCTGATCTCTCGCATTCTTCCAGCATCCCAGCTGATAATGCAAACATTGTTTGAATCGCATTAGGTACACTCTGAGGCACCTTTCATGTGATGCTTCATTTTTTTTCATCAGTACCCTTGAAAGATTAGTTGTAAACTTATACAGTGGTGCTGATTTTTTTTTTGTCATCATGGGCTTTGGTTGTGAAATATTGCAGTTACATCACTGCTGTTTGACTCTTTTGAGAAATTGAAGTGATCCATCATGAGATTCTTGATTTCTTTAATTTGTTTCCCTTCTGCAGTTACCTTTGCCAGAATGTAATCAAGCTGGTCATCCATCCTCACTGGAAAAACAAGGGTAATTTTGCTGTTATATTTTCTATTAATCAGATTTAAATTGCTTTCATAAAGTCTAGCCAGTTATATGAAATGATGCATAATCCAAACATGATTATCACCTAAAGTGAAATTATATTTAGATGAAAATGTACTTCGGGGACTTCACATTGCAAGGCAATTGAAATAGGAGACCAGATCTGAAATTAGCACAGGAACCTTATCTTAACTTTGAAATTAGGCCTGTGCTCATTTCATGGCAACCAGCAAAACCCTCTTAAAAACAAGCACTGACCAATTTAGTGGCAGCACCCAACTACTGTGCAGATCAGGATTAGACCTCTGAATTCATGACATGTTTTTTTACACCATTTTAGACCTATAAACCAGGCAATGAAGATTAAGTTCCATTATCTTTCAGTTCAAAAGATAACATAAGTAATTGTGATAAAAGATAGACCATTCAGATGAACAATTCCACTTCTTCCACAGACCACGTATGCTCTCTTTTAGGATCCTATTCATCTATGTTTAGTAGTGCTTACTCACAAATTATTGATTCTCTTCTGCATAGAAGTCTTCAAAGCTTTCTAAATACTGCTTTGACCTTATCCTCACAGAATCACCCTTTCAATCCTCCTCAAAATCTGATCAACTCTTATCCTTCAATTTGCGCAGTCCAATCTGGTTAATTGTTCCTCATAGAACTACTTCCTCTTTCCAGGAATCATTGTTAATGAAGCTACACTACACCATCTCCAAGGTAAGTATTTTCTTTTAATATAAGAAGACCAAAATGTATGTATTCTATGGTCCCTCCAAAGTCCTGTCCAACTGAGGTAAGACTTCCTTATTCTTGAACTCCAGTAATCACCATCATGAGGGCAACCAGGGAAAGGCAATAAATCCCAAAAACTGAATAAAAAGCCCAAAGTGAAAGTGAAATTCATCAAGTCATGACCTCTCTTCCTCAGAGGAATATACATTATTAAATTATTAATTAATCCAATCTCATTATACATGACCAGATCTAAAATAACCTGCTCCTTTGTTGTACCCACAATGTATTGTTTCCTAATAAATTTGTCTCAAAAGCATTTTGTGAACTTGTCCTTGACCAAGCTGATTTGCCCATTCTATTAAAAGATTAAAGTCACCCATGATTATTGCACCCACCCCACACACACACACACACACCATTATTTCTTGGCTGATACCAGAGTAACTGTTAGGGGGCTTATAGACTTGTGGATTGGTGATTATTGCCCCTTGTTATTCCTTACATCATGCAAACTGACTCTTTCTCAAATTCTCAGCCTTTTTCATAACAGTCCTAATGTCATTTTTCATATGTCTTCCTTTGTTATCTCTGCTACCTGTTCTCTTTTTTCTTTCTGCTTGAGTTAAGTATCCTGAAAAATGTGATTCTCAACATTGGTCAAATTGCAATCCCATCTGTATAACAGCCATTATCTCTGTACCACTAATTCATCTATCTTATTATGCATTGTGCATTAAGATAAATAGCCTTTCAATCTGACACTTCAACATTTTCCACAGACTAACAGGAGTAGTTCATTTGGGGAGCCTGCTCTGCCTATTAATATGGTTTTGGCTGATCTGATTGTAATATTAACCCTGCACTCCTACCATGGTAACTTTTTACCCCCTTGCTTATCAAGTACCTGTCTACCCTGGCTTAAAAATACACAAAGACTTTGTTCCTACTGACCATGAGAGAACGAACTCTAAAGACTCACGGCTCTCTGAGAGAAAAATCCACCCAATCTTTGTCCTAAATGGACAATCATTTTTAGTAAACAGTAATCTCTTGTTCTAGATTCTCCTGCAAGATCTTATCTTCTCTGCATACACCCTGCCAAGATGCCTCAGGATCTTAAATGTTTCAATCAAGTTAACTTCTAAATTTGTGCAGATACAAGCTGAGTATATCCAACCTTTCTCCAAAAGACAACCTGCATGTTCCAGATATGAGCAGGGTAAACCTTCTCTGAATTTCTTCAATGCGTTACCATCCTTCCTTAAATAGGAAAACCACATAAGCGATTGCACTGCTCCTCTTAATCACAATGTCCCTTATCATCATATTCATAACAATATCCTTATCCTGATTACCATATTATTGTCTTTTCTTTAACTTTCTAAATTCCAATGCTCGCAGTCCCCTACAGCACTACCTCCCCTCCCCACACACACACACACACACACGCACGCACGCGCACACGCACGCACACACACACACGCACGCACACACACACACGCACACGCACGCACACACGCATGCACGCACGCACGCGCACACGCCACATTCACAGTCCCACCAGTCCAATATTTAATTTAATCTCCTGGAACTAAATTATTTCAGCACAAACAAATGAAAGATCTGTTTGCAGAGGCAGTTTCCATTAGAACATCATTTTATTAAATCAAACCAATTCCGAATCATAAAGAAGGAGATGATATATTGCTTTGCGGGCCAGGTGCTTAGCTTGCCTTGAGCAAGAGTTCATAAAGAAAGCCAAGTATAAGACTGATGTCAGACATCAGTGAATCACTGCAGATGGGGTAGGGGTGGATTTGAGTCTTCTATCCCTTAGATATAGAGCAAAGCAGTTTTCCCTGGTCTTCAGAATAACTGTTCCAAATACCTGCCTTTAGCTGTTTTTATATCAGGCACCAATGATGTCAGTGGTACCTTGATTTTAAATCGGAGCTCATTTGGGCAGAACATGACATGTGTACATTGCCTTGGTGTCTGCAAGTGGTCCAGCAAATACTTTATTTTTACTTTATTTGTACTTGAAGGTCCAAGAGAACCTTAATGAAATACCAATAATGCTGAGCCTGTGCAGGTATCCCAAAATGTGGACTACTCACCAATAAAAATGATAGCAAGAGCAGCAAGTACAAAGCTCACCAGCAGCAGCAATATTACTACCGCAAGTAGTAACCTTTTCTTTAACCCTGAGGGAGAACATGGATGAACATTTTCTGTGGATTTAATTGTTGCCGGAACTGAGGAAAAAAATATTCATTGAAGTTAATATGTTATAGAATTAACAATAATCTCAATGCAACATTTGTTTTATTGGGCCTTCCTCAATTTAATCATATTTTTCTTCTGATTTTTGAATATCTCCAGTTATCCAAGATGTTGGTGAACAAAAAGTCTATAACAGAACTTCATATTCTTTGTAACCAACTCAATAATACAGGATCTTGCCCAAAACTTTAACCTTCATGACTATCTTCACCTGGTTCCCCCTCTTTTTATAAATGTTCAATGTGCGGGAATAATATGCTGACAATCTCAGATGTGAAACTGTGTGCTTTGCCAATCTATGCATGATGAGGCATGAAATTATATCCACAGGTTACACCACCAGACTAGTCATTTATCATTAAAGTTTTAATCATGCAATGTTGGTCTTATGCCAAAAATGTCACTAGCTTCATTAGTTTTGGCATATTTTTGACATGGATATTAGTTTTAGTATTTAAGCAAAATATCACAAAAGCTTCTGTCATCAGAATGAAAATTATGGGTTTGTAAAATGATTGAAGTGGACCTGATGCACTAAATATTCACCAGTTTCTGTCATGGCATTTTTAGAATTATACTTGAAACTATCACTCAAGCACCGGTAGTCCTCAAGAAAGCATAGAGAATGAAGATCATTTAACACACAAATACAATTTACGTTATCATGGATTTTTCCCAACATCACCATTAAAACCTCCAAGAAGACAAAACTGTAACATCTCTCACTGACCCTGAAGATAAGTGGATGAATATAATGTAATATTGCAGCCTTTATCATTCAATGTTGGAACAGATGGCTTTTGCACCATTTCCATAAAACTAGAATGTTTATGTTTAAACAAAGAGTTGATTGTCTGTACATCTATATATCAGTTCAAATGTCTGATTTGTTCTTATCCTAATACATCTGGCTATCTTTGAAACAAATGAATACTTTCAATGGTAATCTGTGAGGGAAAGGGTATTTTCTGGCCTGGTTTTATTTCCGAGCCTGATAATTTAGTAATAACTTCAAATAAGATAACCATTTTACATTGATATCCTACATTCTTTCCACAAGTTGAAACTCAGTATATTGTTCTCTGTCAACTTTTTTCTCTAATCGAGTTCAAAAAAAGACAGTGGGAGTCTTTCAGGAGGACAGGGTTAGCATGAAATGGATTGTTTCAAAAGGAGAAGGAAAATAGGGAGATAGATGAAGGATTTTACAAGAAAATATGTATGGGATAGTAACCAGAATCACAATTAAAACTAGAACACAGGGATTAACTTTACACTACTGGTGGGGAATCTTAGCCTGTCTAAAGCCAATATCAGAAATCTTGTGTGAGTTTCTGTGATTGTTTTTCTCTCCAGTCATTCAAATGACAGAATGTAACTGCCTTAACCAGTATGACTCCCCTGTGGCAAAATTACCTCTACAGACTACAGTTGCCATCAAATAACCAACCAATTATTAAATAAACTGTGCTATATAAAATTAATTTGGTATATCTCTTTTACAGCAGAGTATTTTTCAAATCTACTGGAAAGAGAAGTTGCACTCTGCGGTTCTTTTATGCTTAATATTAGTATTTGGTTATTTGATATTTGTAGCTGATTTTAAATATTATCATAAATGTTCCAAAGCTACAGCAGTTGATAAAGGTAACAATGAGACAGCCAGGGAATCTCTTATTGAAACAATGAATAAACATGCAATCAGGGACTGTGTGTACCACTTCTGAATTACTCCCTGCCTGTCCAATGTTTTCCTGAGCAGTGTTTGATGCTGTCTTTGGGTACATTACAGAACATCTCTATCTCATGTCTCCATAACCTTTCAATTTGTCCAGCAATAATTATAAATAAAGAGGATAAATATTTGGAAAATATACAAAAACCACACCAATCCTCATTACTAGTGAATAATACAAGCTCTATATATTACCGTTAAGCTTAATTTCTTAAACAGTCAGATTTTGAAATACCTTGCATAATAAAATGGATGCTCAAACTTCAATTAAGCAACATCTCTGGGAATGCCACTGAGGTGACTTTATTTGAAGACGGACACTATTAAGGCATTTGAGATTGATAGTTTTTTGCATTTATGGTGAGACAATGCATTTGATTTTCTGCATGGTAATTATTTCACCTCTTTTGAAACAACGACCAAAACGCAGAAGATAGAACTGATTTTTATTTGAACTGAATATTTGTGCCACGTACCAGTCTCGAGTTCCTTCTTCTCATTATCATTCATTAATTCCTTGGTGGATGCTTCAATGTTTTCGGCAACACTGTCACATTCTACTGAATCTAGGAGAGTGTTACACAGCAATAATTTGACAGCAGCCAACAGATTTATATATCATTAACTTCAATGATTTATGGAGAACTATTGTATGAAGGCTTACTAAAGGGATAAGCAAGTTAATTCAGCGGCTTTGTTGTCTTCTAATAGACTGAACAGAATCTCTCATCCAATATCTTGGCAGGGTTTCAATGAAGAGATGAGTGACTTTTTATGTGTTTTCAGGGGAATAAAGACATTTTTGATTAATATGGTTGATGAATATATTGAATTTTCAACGGATTTTCAGCAGCATATTTTATAATATAATATTAATGTATTACATAACATATAGACTGGGACAATTGTAGGTCCAGCAGAGATGGGATAGATAGTCAGAATCCTTTTCTCCAGGGCAAGGGAGTCTAGAATGAGATGGCACAGGCTTAGAGTGGAGGAGGAGAAATTTGAAGGAGATCTGTGGGGTAAGCTTTTCACACAGAGGGTGGTGACTATCTGGAATGGGCTGCCAGGGGAAGTGGTGGAGGCAAATACTATTACAAGGTTTAAAAGGCATTTAGACAGCGACCTGGATAGGAAAGGTATAGAGAGATACAGGTCGAATGTGGGCAAATTGGATTAGTGCAGATAGGCATCACAGTTGCATGGACGAGTGGACCAAAGGGACCCATTTCTGCGCTGTATGTTTCTATGATTCTATGCATGTAAATGTATTAACAGTTATCCAGTTTCTTGTCTCTGGGACCATCTTTATATGAAAGCTTAGGGTGCTTAATGAGGGTCAGGCAGTGGACATTATCCACATGGACTTTAGTAAAGCATTTGATAAGGTCCCTCATGGTAGGTTGATTCAGAAGATAAAGATGCATGGGATCCAGGGTGAATTGCAAGTTTGGATTCAGAACTGGCTTGCCCATAAGAGACTGAGAGTAGGGGTGGAAGGCTGTTATTCCGGCTGGAGGTCCGTTACCGGTGGTGTTCCACAAGGGTCAGGGCTGGGACCTCTGTTGTTTGTGATATATGTCAATAATTTGGATGAAAATGTAGATGGATGGATTTTGCAAGTTTGCAGATGACACCGAGATTGGTGGAGTTGTGGACACTGTAAAGGACTATCAAACAATACGGTGGGATATAGATCAGTTACAAATATGGGCAAGGAAGTGGCAGATGGAGTTTAATTCAGACACGTGTGAGGTGTTCTACTTTGAGAGATCAAAGGAGAAAGTATATGGTTAATGGTAGGCCCCTTAATAGCACTGAGGTACAGAGGGATCTTAGGGTCCATGTCCATAGTTCACTGAAAGTGACTATGCAAGTGGATAAGGTGGTAAAGAGGGCATATGGCATGCTTGCTTTCATTCATAGGGGTGTTGAGTGTAAGACTGAGGAAGTCATGCTGCAGTTATATAAAATTTTAGTCAGGTCACACTTAAAGTATTGTGTGTAGTTCTGGTTACTCTATTGTAGGAAGGATGTGGAGACTGTGGAGAAGATTCAGAAGAGGTTTACCAGGATGTTGCATGGATTAGAGGGTATGAGCTATAAGGAAAAGCCGGACACATTTGGGCTGTTTTTCTCTGGAGTGTTGGAGGCTGAGGGGAGACCTGACAGAAGTTTAGAAAATTATGAGAGGCATAGATAGAGTAAATAGCATCATTTTCCCGGGGTAGAAATATCAAATACTGGAGGACATGCATTCAAATTGAGAAGGCAAAAGTTTAAAGGGGATGTGTGGGACAAGCTTTTTTTTTAACATGTAAAATTGTAGGTGCCTAAAACATAGTGCCAAGGGAGTGATGGAAGCAGATATGATAGTGGCATCTAGAGGCTTTTAGATCGACACATGAATATACAGGGAATAGAGGGATATGGATCATGTACTGGCAGAAAAGATTTAATTTAATTTAGCGCTGTGTTCAGCACAGATATGGTGAACCAAAAAGCCTGTTCTTATTCTGGGTTCGCTCCTTACCTTAGGTGCTATCTGTGTGGAGTTTTCAAGTTCTCCCTACGATGATGTGGGTTTCTGCCAGGCGCTCTGGTTTCACCCCACATCTCAAACATGTGCTGGTAGGTTAATTGGCAACTGAAAATTGCCCTGTGTGTGGTTAAATGGCAAATGAATCAAAGGTTAGTTGATGGGCCTGTGGGAGAGAATGAAGTTGCAGGGCTACAGGGAAATAAGGAGAGGGGAAATGGGACTGTTGGGACTGTTCTGCTGAGAGCTGGCATGGACCTGATGGCCACATGGCCTCCTTCTGTGTTGTAATAATTAACTAATTGTCAGGAGAATTGCTGTTGCTGTTTGATCTCATGGCATCTGGTGTCAGCATTGAGGACTCTTAGGGCTTGTCCTTTCCACCTGTTTACCACTGAGCCATCAGCTCTTTCTTGCATCATCCCTGCATGCTGAGTGCTAAATCTAGGGCTACGTATCAACATCTCCTCCCACTTCCATATAAGAGGAAATTATTTCTCTCTCTTTATATGTTACCTTGAAGATCACAAATCTTTTAGATTCAGGAAAATGAGCACAAGACTATGCAATCTATTCTCATAAACCAAGACTTCTAGCACAAGGTATCATTCTTCTGCACTGCAGCTTCTCCATGCCTTACAAATCCTTCTTGATCCAAGGTGCCCAGGACTAAGCAGAGTTTCCTAGATAGTGTAATAAGAGTTCTGCACAAGTATAACATAATCTCCAAGATTTATGTTTCAATATAGAGCAAAAAATTACATTTTTATCAGCTGTTTT
>JARFYF010000029.1:24629561-24639749 GCA_030265395.1 Rhina ancylostomus | reverse complement strand
GCTGGAAATGGTGGTGGAGGTGGATACAATAGGGTCTTTCAAGAGACTGTTAGATAGGTACATGGAGCTGAATAAAAGAGGGCTATGGGTAGGTCTGGTAATTTCTAGGTTAGGGCATGTTCGGCACAGTTTTGTGGGCCATAGGGCCTGAATTGTGCTGTAGTTTTTCTATGTTTCTAAGAGGAGTTCCCTTATTTATTGGCAAGCTGTATTGCTTTGCAAAGAGTAACTGATGATTTAACTATACTCCATGTGGGATTCTGTGAAGGATTCCAGATAAAGGATACTGTGCTTGGAAGATGTACAGGGCACAATGGCATGGCTACTATGAGCCCTTAGGGCACAAAAAGGGTCTGTATAAAGTAAGAGTTCTTTTTTTCTTATGGAAGGTAGCATTTTTAAGTTCAAAGGGTAGTTGTTTCTAAAAGTTTGCCAGCATTGATCAGAGGTAAAGTCAGTTTTTCCAATTAAGTTTTTAATGATATAGTTTGCATGTTGTATAATTTGCATGTTGTGTCATTTGCTATACCACAATTATCCAGTACACAAACTATTCTAATTTGCTATATTTTAACTAGCACTAACTTTGAAAGCTTTTTTGTTATCTAGGATTTAAAACCAAATTAGTATTTCAAGGGATTCCATTTCCATCCGAGCCAATCACAGAATTCTTTACTCCTACCTTGATACATGTGCTCAAAACTTTAACTTGCCATTCAACTTCCAGCAGTATGAAGTTACATTATTGTGAAAACCTAAGGATCACCACATGGCTGTAGATGCAAGATGCATCTCAAAGCACAGAAACCCAGTGATAACTTTATGCCACTGCTGCTTCACTCAGAAGCACTTTGATCACTGCTAGGTTCTGATGATCAAATGTGAACAGAGCCATGGTGGTGGTGAAGTAACTCTTAATTTGTCAAATCACAACTCTAAAGTTGAGCTAAAGATGTCAAGTAATTGGACCCCACCACTCTCCAATGACCACTTTACTTGAATTTTAACTGCTCCATACTTAATTGTACAAATGGAGTCAAAAGAATGTGCAAATAATTAATGAGTGCTTATTTACATTTCAAAACCCTTCACCAGGAGTCATTTGTAGACATCATGTTTGTATTTAAGCTCTTGTAACTGAAGGACAAGAAAGTTTCCAATAGTTGCATAAAGTCCTAGCTGTTTGGAGCAGTGTATACAATTCTAGACACTTCAGATAAAGGATACTGTGCTTGGAAGATGTACAGATTTGCCATAATGTTACTCCAAAGGTTATATTACAAGTTTATAAACTAGATTTGTATTCCCCAAGAATGCAGAATTAGATTGATCTTACAATTAATATGAAAAACTGCAGTTTGCTGTCGTGAAAATATTACTAAAATTAATTTGAGGCTGGGATTTTAAAGATGGGCGGATCTCACCAAATGGTCTACTCCTGCTCCCACAAGATAAATCTGGTATCAAAATAGTTATGTTAAACAGCTGAGCCACACATCTCCCAGCAAATCAACTACCAACAAGGGTCTGTTTTAGAATGCTTTTTTTTACTGTTAACACTCAGTTCTAATTTCTCCATCTCCAAGTACTAGGTCCAAAGTGACCCAGAAAACACAGCAAAACATGTTTATTTCAACATAAACAGCCAACCCCATATTTTGAAATTGAGAACTGTCCCCAGGAAATCCAGCCAAGGGAAATATCCCTTCATTTACCATAAGAATAGTGTTTCAGTCAGATCACCTCATTCATCCAAACTTGAGAGAGTACAGGCCTATATAACCTCTACTCACATGAATATTCCCCTCATCCCAGGAATCCCTTTGGCAACCATTACATTCCCTTGATTACTAGTACAGGGGCTCAGAGGTTACAAAGACCTGACACAAATCTGTCTTTATGTAAGTTCTCCCACAGGACTCTACGTACAAACAATACCTCTGAAAACAAACCTGTCAAATGTATTTGATCATGGACATTTGTTGTAGAGTATACAAAGTTTAAAATAACATTGAATAATTTATGTCGGATGTCTGTACAGACAAACATCCAAGTGTTTAAACTGCAGCTTGATTAAAAGAGTCTTGATGGAATTTGTTGCTTCTGTTGATGCTCCTGCTCTATGACAGTATCTGTGGTGACTAGCTGCAAATGAAGATTTGTTATTTCTGTCTCCATTTGTTTTCTCTTACTGAGAAATTGTTAGTTTCCAGCTTGCAGAAAGAAGAAATTGGTTTATGGACAGCTCTCAGAAACTGAATGCTAATGCAATTTAGGGAGTGCCTGTATAGTACATTTACCTCTAATAGGGAGAGGAACTGCACTGTATTCAGCCCCAGTTTTGCCATGGGCTTATATACTTACAATAAGACATCTTCTTATAATAAAGGTCAACCTACTGTTTCCCTTCCCAACTAGTTACTCTACCTGCATGCTGACTTTTGTCTATTGTTGAGTTTGTCAAATGCATCAGTACATGTAGGCACAAATGCAATGAAGAACTTAGTTGCAACAGCATCACAGGCACATAGAATCAATGTTTTGTGTACACCACCACCATCAAGATAGCTCTGAACACCAACTCTGATAGCTAGCTATCCACTTGAAGCCTCTGCATTTCTTCCAACTCTTGCTGCCACTAGCTTTGTACAGTTAGTCTTGGCTTATGTACATTTGGTTCTATCATCCAAATCAATGATTGAGATTTTAAACAGTCAGCATCCAGCAATTTTTTTTGTAACACCTCATTAAAGGCTCCCAACCCAAAATGGCCTTGCATTTTCAGTCCTTTAATCAATCCTTGATCCATTTTATTTTCAACCGTCCATTCCATAATTTTAATAACCTTGTGTAGCTGCTTACCAGAAGATCTTTTGAAGGACCAGATACACCACACCCACTTATTTTTCTACATCTACCAGACTGGTAGCAGTCTCAAAAAACAAGACTTCTCAAACAATTTCCATTTTGCTGAAATTGAATTGCATCCACTTTGCTCTGAAGGGCTTTTTGCTCAATTGGTTTGGGTCCATCTTAAGTTGATAATAACAGCCATTTTAAATACCCTCTTAATACATGCAAATTGGGGTTCAGAAATTTCCACAATTATTTAGATACTAGACCTGCATTTTTCCCCAAAGGTTTGGAAGGATAAAGAAAGCTAGCAAATACATGATAAGTTGCATACAGGGTAAACAATTTAATTTATTGGATTTCAATAGAGAAAAATCACAAACTCTCATTTGAATATCCATTTGCAAAAGCAACTTTTCACAACAATATTTTAAAACTCCATGCATTTATAAAAAAATTTTAAAAATTGTTGACATTCACCATGAATCACATGCTATCTGTACAAATATATGTACCCTGATCTATTCATTATTTAGCTTAAGGTCATAACTTTAACCCTGCCTTAGACTAGTCAGGCACATGTGGGCTTCCCATGGTGAATTATGGCCATTTTAAAATATTTCTCAACTGCGTTTGAAACCAGCTGTTACTGATTAACCTCCAGCAGAAGTGCTTGGGCAAAACAAACTCGTTACTAGGTGGAGTAGTCATTGCCCGCCTTGGGAGTGTGGAGTCCATTAGCACAGCCTTGCCGACAGCAGCCACGGCCTCTGCGCAGGTCCCTAACCCGACCGTTCATAGCCGCCCAGCCACCGCCACTGACTGGATCTCTTTCACCGGGCGGAGCCACATGCGATCTGCCGGGCGGTGAACAGTCGCCGGTCGCACTATTGTCTGCCCGCTACTTGACCAGCGAGTTGTGCCCCCGCGCGGCACGCCGGGAGCTGTAGTCCGACCACACCCACCCGCCCACGCTGTCACCAGCGAGCTGTTCGCCGCTGAACTACAACGCCCAGAACCCATTGCCCCGCCATGCGCCTCTTCCGCCGATCTTACCTCCACCACCTCCCTTGTTGTTCCGCTTCTTGGATTTCGGCATTTTCCCGCTTCTGTCCCCGGGAACGGCAACGCTGCAGACTGCTAATATCACCTCAGTATTACCGATCAGCCGATTGAAGAACACTTTTTACTGTAACGTCTTTCAGGAACCAGATGTAAATCACCAAACGGCAATAAAAAATAATAAATAATCCCGGTAGATAGCGACGAACCAAAACGACTCATTTTACCTCTGCATTAACCAGAGTCGGCGTAAAACTGCCCGCGTCGCCCTTTATATGGCCACGGCGACGTAACGACTGCACGTATCATGGAGCGCGAGGGGCGGTGTCGGCGTTCAGCCAATCAGCGCAAGGCTGTGATCCGCTGCCTCCCGGCCGGCCGGCCGGCGTCAGTGACACGTTGGCGGAAGAGAAGCGAGGGGGATGAAGTGGCGGTGGGCGTGGGAGGGACGTGTCATTGTGCTGACCTCCCCGCCGCAGTGGGTGACTCAACACATTCGGGGGTCCTTGCTGAATTTACCCCGGTTAGACTTCTCTAAGGCTCGATAACTATAATATCAAGTATAACACAACAAGTGAGTGGAGCAAATAGTAATCTCTTAACAGAGTTCACGTTACGTTTACTAAAGATTAGATGCTCCCGACTGAGTCATCAGTAACGTAGGTTACAAGTTACTAAATAAACGGTAATGACGCTTTCAGATTTTTTTAAATTACCAGTAAAACATCTTGACATAATTGTTAAGAAAATGATAATAAATGCCAGCCGTCTTAACACACAGCTATTTCTGTGATTGCATGTCATGATGGTTTACAAAAGAATCTCAGTTATTCGGTGAGTGAGATTCTTACTTACTCATTCCAGCCAATGTAACAAGTCTAATTTTAAAAATAAGTTCCAGTTTTTGAATTGCACAAATGAAAATTTAGAGAAACTATTAATATTGAACTAAATATGACATTTATGTAAATCCCTGATGAAAAGTTGATAAGAGATCATGACTTTAAAAAGTTAAGCTGTAAGTGTTAAAGAGAAAAAAATAAGTATCTTTATATGTTTTTTTGTATATATTATAAATAACAAAGTAGAAAGTAAAATGGAAAGCATATTTAGGAAGATGGCCACAACACAACTTAAGTGTGAGCTGGCAAAAAAGGAATGAATCATCTGAGTCAATCTCACTCTCCATCAGCTTTTCCATTCTGGATACCATTGGGTGTAGTGGTCAGAAATAGCAGTGTGGTACCCCAAGTGGCTCAATTGCCTGCAAGTGGAATAAAACAAGTGAGAGAGCAATAGTGAGAGGAGATTCAATAGCTAGGGGACAGACAGGCATTTCTGTGGTCATAGACGTGACTCCAGGATGCTATGTTGTTTCTGTGGTGCCAGGGCAAGAACGTCACTGACTAGCTGCAGAGATTTCTGAAAGGTGAGGGAGAACACCCAGAGGTCAGGTCCATATTGGTACCAACATCATAAGCAGAAAAGGGATGAAGTCCTCAAGGTAGAATGTAGGGAGTGAGGAAAGAGATTGAAAAGCAGATTCTTGAAGGTAGCGAACTCAAGATTATTCCTAGTACCACGTGCAAATAAGTACAGAGAAAAGAGGATAGAATAAATAAATGCATGGCTGGAGAGATGGTACAGCAGGGAGGGTTTTAGATTTCTGAAGCATTGATCTGCTTCTGGGGCAGGTGAGTGTATACTAATCCAACAGGTTGCTCTGCAGCAGGGCTGGAAGCAGTATCCTTGTGGAGGGAGGGGTAGGATTGCTCGTGTTATTGAGGAAAGTTTAAACTGACCTAACAGGAATGGGAACCTGAAAGGGAATTCAGGAAGGGGCATGGAATAGGGAAGTTCAAAAAGTAGAAAGAAAGATAAGTGGACAGCAAAATCAAAGTCAAACTGCAAAAGGACTCATACAGAAAAATGTTAAAACAACAAAAGTAAAGGTGCTGCAATGGAATCCTCACAGTATTCACAGCAAGATTAGTTAATTAATAGCACAAATAGAAGTAAATAGGCATGATCTAATTACCATTTAAAAAACCTAGCCGCAGAGTGACCAAATCTGGGAGTTGGATGTTCAAGGCTGTTTGACATTTAGGAAGGATGAGCAAAAAGGGAAAGGGAATGGTGTATTACTATTAATAAGGGAGATCAGTGCAGTAGTGGAAAGTGATCATTGGCAGGACAGATCATGATGTAAAATAGAATCAATTTTGGTTGAGCTAAAAACAACAAAGACATTGATAGGATGCCACCAGTTGTAATATCTGACATGGCATAGATCACAAAGTTAGGTTTGTGGATAATGGGGAAAATACAGTAGTCATGGGAGACTTTAACCCTCATGTAGACTGGATAGATCAAATTTGTTACAATAAGATGGAAAGATGAATTTACGAAATGTAGAGAAGATGTGTTTATAGATCAAGATATTGAGGAACCAGCTAGGGAAAAGGTTATCTTCATCTCATTTTGTGCAATGAGAAAAGTTCAATCGATAATCGTTTTGCTAAGGTGCCTTTGGAGAAGGGTGACCATAACATGGTAGAATTTTACATAGAGTTTGAAAGTGGTGTAGTTCAAAGCAAAAGTGGGGTTTTAAAGCTAAACAGAGAAAACAATTTAGTTATGAGGGGAGAGTTGACTGTGGTTGATTGGGAGGGTATATTGAAAGGTCTGTGGTAGCTAAGCAATGGTTAACACTTGCAAGATGCAAATTACAATATTCATTTAAGGTACAAATTTCCAAAAGGAAAAGTGGTTCATCTAGTGGACAAACAAGAAACATAAAATACATAAAAGACTTTATAGGTTTGCAAAAAGGTGAAAACTAGTGAGGCCAAATGTGCGCCTCTTACTGACAGGGGGCAGGAGAATTGTAATGAGGAATTAGGAAGGGGCATGAGGAAATAAAAAAAATTACCAGAGTTGTTGGAGATTAAAAGCTGGTAATTCTCAAAGATCTAATGATCTGCATCCCAGACTTCTGAAAGAGATAATGTGTCCACTCATTATGATCTTGCAAAGTTCTGTAGATTCTGGATTTATTCCCCTGGTTTGGAGGGTAGCAAATGTGACCTCACTATTTAAAAGAAGAAGAAGGAAAACAGGGAAGTACTGACCTGTTAGCCTAACTTCAGTGGTAGGATAAGTTCTGGGATATGTAATGAAGGATGTAATTCAAAAGTCAAAATGGATTTATGAAATAAAGTCATGTTTGACTGAGTTGTTGGAGTTTGTTGAGGATATGATTAGTAGAATAGATAAGGGGAACAAGGGAATGTGGTACATTTGATTCTTTTGGAAGACCTTTGATGAGGAGGTTGGTGAACAAGGTTAGAGTACATGGAAGGGGGAACCTGACTGAGGTATACCAAATTATGAGGTAGAAAGATATGGTCAACAGGAGAACGTTTCCCCCTTAGCATGGGTGTCTATGACCAGAGAGCATAGAGTTAAGGTACGTTGTTGGAGATTTAGAGGACACTTGAGGAAGATTTTGTTTTCACTCAGTGGGTAGCTGAGATCTGGAATGCACCATCTGTGGGACTGGTTGATGAAGGCACCCTCACACTATTGAAGAAGTGTTCAGATGAGCAAGATACACTGTGGGAAAGTCAGCTGCAGGCCAACTGCTCGGAAATGTGATAACTATGAATAGGTACTAGTTGGCTGGCATGTATACTGTGGGCCAAAAGGCCTGTTTCTGTGCTGTATGACTATGGCTCTATTATTCTTTGAACAGAAAAACAGTGCCAATGTTCATTCCTGCTCCCTGTGTTCCTGAAGTGAAGGGTCGGCCATTACCAACTGCAGAGTACTGCACCTGGATTGGTGCGCCTATAACCTGAGAGGCCTCAGTGCAGATCTTATACAAAGATGTTAACGCAGTAGAAGTATACAGAGATTACTCCCCTTATAGCTAATGTAGTGAACAGGGGTATACATTTTCTTTTCATATCAACAATGTCTTCATTAGGACCCTGCTCAGTTTTAAAATAGAGATTTTCACCACAGTGATGTTGCAGCTGGTGTGAGATGAGATATGCTGTACTGTGTGGCACAGAGGCAGCACATTACAATGCATTGACCAGGTCACAAATCAGCTCTTCCTTGACTCACAAGTGTACCTGGTTTGCAGTCACACACAAATAACCTATCTTTACTGGCAGTGTTTGCTCTCGACCGTCGAAGCTCTATTCAGCAATTGCACAGTTCCTGCTCTGTTTCCCAGCAGTGAGTTGGCCACGGTTCCATTCCAATTAACTGGCTGTTCTCCTGTGCTCTGTTCGCACTATTTCCTCCCAGCTCTTTGTTCCCGGGAGTACCGATGGGCTCGTTTACCCCAAACTCCAAGGCAACCGACCGCACCAATAACGATGGACTGAAGAAGGTGAAAAACAATTGGTAGCAAGGAAGTAAACCACGTCGACATCTCCCTGAGCTGAAAGAGTCATGTTCTACCGTGGTGTTAACTCCCTCGCACCATCTGATAGACAGTGAACAAGAAACAAATGTAAGATAGTTTCGCATGAAGTCTGCAAGGAAACTCTGAAACCGTTCATTCAGGAAAGGTAAGATGAATATCGTGAAGAGGGAACATGGCATTACAATCTGAAGTTTGAATGATGTTAGTTAAAGATTCCACTTCACGTGTACTGAATTTAGGCGCTATGTGAAAAGGATTTTAGTATTTACATGTGTTTTTTGGCGTCTGTAAAGTGATGGGACATATTTCGCGTGATACATGTGTATAAATAGTTGAGTCAGTCTGGTGCACCATATACTAATTAAATCCCAAAGATGCAGAAGTGTTCGCTTGCAGTCACGAAGTATAATATTTGCGATTTTAATGTCAAATTACCAAATGTGCCACCCAATTTCCAGTTTAGGATTCTGAATACCATTCACTTCCACTGTCAACTCCGATATCATTCATGTCGGTGTGATATGGATTTTCGGGGTATTGAAGTTGCACCTAGCATTGTAAACATTGATCTGTGGGCATTAAAAGGACATCTTGCAAATACAGAAAGACAGCTTGTAAATAAACAAATAATATTCATGGTGATTGGACAAGGGAATGAACATTATTTAAGGTAGATTATTTGTACGCCAAAGTAACAGCAGAAAGTAGGAAATTGGAAAGGATGAATTAATCCGTTAATGATTTTCTTTCCGTATTATCAAGAGAATAATACTGTGACCATGCTGTGCTACTTTTGATGTACGTCATGGAAATATTGTTCAGAATGTTTCCCGAGGTCAATCTAAAAAGGTGTATGGTTTGGAAGACAAAAACGTGCTTAAGTTTCTAAAAGGGCTGTATTGAAACTGTAAGAGTTTAGGCACAATGTCTCTTACAGAGTGACTGAAGCATTTACACAAGTAAATTATATGGTAACTAAAACTGTCGGAAAAGTGAATGACGATGGGGAGCGGAGCAACAAAATCGCAGGTAAATAACCCACAGGATAGCCTTGTAGCTATTGAAAGTAACCGGGAGTCACCCTACTGCTCCAGTGAGATGAATAACAGCGCGGGGACCGATTTTAATAGCCTTGTGCAAACATATGAACAACCTGAGGAAGATCAAGACCAGTACAATGCAGAAGATGATGAAGAACAAGAAGAGATTGAACGTCTGTGCCGAAGTACTGCAGAAACATCTCAAAATGTAAGTAAAATTAAAAAAATACACAAAATTATGAAGATTCAACAGCATAGAAATGGTCCAACTTTTCCATTTTGATGTTGAGGCACCGCACCCCTTCATCAAATCTCAGCAATACATCCTTCTATTCCTTTCCTCTAGCTTTCTCTAGTTCAATGAATCCACAATTGCTTTCCACAGCTTTTCTCTACAGTTCTCCGGAGCAGCAAAACAATAAAGAATGGTTACACACCAAAGACATTGAAGAAACCTGACCAGTCGCTCATGATTCTCAAAGGAGCAGCCATGTAACATAGGTACATGGGTAATACAGCGTGCAGACAGGCCCTTCCACCCAGCACGTCCATGCCGACCGTTTTGCCCATCCACACTATTCCCATTTGCCTGCATTAGGTCCGTATTCTTCTAAGCCTTTACTATTTAAAAGTCTGCCTAAATGTCTCTTAAACATACTGACTGTATCTGACTGTCACCTCCTCCAGATATGAACCACTCTCTGTATTAAAGAGCCTGCCCCTCAAATCCCCTTTAAAGTTCCTTCTTCTCACCTCAAACCTGTGTCTTTTTTTTCTTATACCACTACAGTGGGA
>JARFYF010000029.1:24565142-24575945 GCA_030265395.1 Rhina ancylostomus | reverse complement strand
CTTTTCCTATTTTTATAATAGACTTTAAATGGTAAAATATTAGGTTACAATGAATAAATTGTAACAAATTGAGGTCAATGGAAAGATCTTGCAGTGGACCAAGTTATATCTGACACAAAGCTATCAGATGCCTGTCATCATACCTCTATGGTATGACTGTATGATTTCCACAAGGCAGCGTCCTTGACCCAAGAGCCTTCAGCTTGTTTGATATTGACCAGTTGTCTTTCAGAAGGGCCAAGGACTGGTTATTCCTTGACAATTCTACTCTGGTCAGCTCCCTACGCAATAGCTTTAATAATCAAGTAACATTCATTCCTGCATCAGGATCTTGATAACATTTAGGTTTGCAACAACAACTGAAATAATATCCCTGCTACAGAAAAAATTGAAACAAGAGATTTCTCTTTGGCTCACAATGGGATCAACACTGCTGAATCTTCCACTGTTAACAACAGTGACCAGAAACTTGCCTAGATAAAATGAATGAACACTGAGGACTATGTAAACAGAAGTTAAGCATTTGGTCTTACTCACGGCCTGTATTTGTCTAGTGATTGTTTACCATAATTCTGTGCAGCAGGCTACAGAGTAAACATTGCTGTTTGGCCTTCTCCAGGCCAGTCCACACATTACCACTCTGGCTGGAATGCTACTAGGCCATCTCCTTTTGAAAAATAGAACACAAGCTGAAGATAAGCTCAAACCACATATTCATAAATTTACCAGGAATGAGAGAATGTTCAGAATTTTATTCAAATCCATTCAATCAAAACTTCACATCAGCAACAGTGCTTAGTACATTATTTACCCTTTTTATGTTTGTATTTCATCGGTGATGTCACATGGAACCCATGTACAAAGATATCCAAGTGTAACTTAAATTTGCTGAGCCAGGATTTGTGGAGAAGACATTCGGCAATGAAAACCTCCGGCATGATATACAATACCATAAATATTTTTGTAATGCCGAACACAGAATAAAATTCGAACAGCATCATCCCTTGATATTGTTAAATAAAGTACAAGTTAATTAATAATGATGGCAAAACCATAAAAGATGTTTGCCAATAAAAATGTTCACCACCCACGTGCAGTGCTGACAGTTTCTACATCACAGCTTATGAAACTGATTACTCTGTAGCAAACATGTCAGATGTGGAAAACACTACTGTTATGAATCACCATAATATTGTCATGGCTCATTATGGATATGTTACTTCTTGAGACAGAAGTTCAAATTTTTTTATGTCAGGAAAATTAAAGATATGAACTTACTACTAATTTAACTATCAGAGCTAATCAATGTTCTAGCAGCTCCATATGTTAAAATTTAGCTGCATTCTCTGCTAATTCAGGGTAGGTTGTGAGGCACCCCCTCCATCTCATTGTGAGGGGAAACAAGCATACATCATCAATTAGTCAATGGCCATTGAAAGAGATATGAATTAGAAGTCCCAAAGGAATCTGTAACGTTCGCTTCCTTCCTTCCTTTCTCCTTAAGAATGGATATGAGCACGAGTTACTAACTTTAGATCAAATTAAAAGGTACCCTTAATATGGAAAATAAAACGAAGTTTAAGACAGCAAAAACAAGCTGATAATTTTTCAGTCTCCGGGTGATGAATTACAAGACTGTATTACTGCATTCTAAAGCAACTGCAAAAAAAACTGTCACTTCACCAGTAACTTTGCTTAGAATGATGACAAAAGCAGCTTGAAACCATAACACTACTTACTCATCTGGCTCTTCTATGATTTCCTTGTCATCTTCACACTGAACTTCCTCCCAGTTCTTCCCAAACTCCTGAAACAAATCAACAATAGTTTGCTCAGAACTGAGGGGAAATCAAACACATTCAAGTTACAGTTGAGCTCATTCCTTTAGAATTTTGATAATACCCTTAAGGTGTTTGCAAGGATTCAGTCATTGTGCTGAGCTGCATTGCACCACAGGTTGCCCAGCCTAATCAAACTCTTTTATAATGTCTTACTTTATTTCCGTTGGATCACTTAATATAAATAAATAGGAATGCACATCAGTGTCCTTAAATTACTTTTTGATGTGCAGTTTGTTTATCATACAAGTTAACAAAATAAAAATTAACTGATTATTTTGGTTACAATGGAATTCACATAATTGCACTTACTAGAACTATCATAAAAAACAAATAAGGACAAAACAAATTTGGTGTGCTGTCGATTGTAGCAACACCTCAGGTTGCAATACATTAAATCCATGAGAGTACTGACAATAAGTTCACTCTCAAAATGCCAAAGGGTCCTTCATCTGTTAGAAATGAATAAATTAGACCTACTTAAAGTGTGCTATTATCAATTTGTCTTTATATGGCTGTAATATTAACTTATAGACTTTGTTGGGAGGTATGTGTTATTGTTAAACTGCAATACTTTACACCAGTTACAATGCATAAAATGTAAGATGTTTTTGACTCTACTTTTGAATGCATTCAGACTGTTAGAGTAATGCCTAGTTCCAACACAAAGTTAATACCTTTTTAAATGATTAATTCCTTGGAGGCATTCTACTCCATTCAGAATGCTGTCTCTGAGCAGTTTGAAAAAATATTAGGCACAAGAACCTTACAAAATTATTGCTGATGAAATGCTTGGGTTTGAAAAATTGATGCCACATTTATAGAATGTAAATGGAGCAAACACATAACATAAATGTAGCATATTTGATACATTTAGTGATTGATGACAGATCAATGTCACGCATTGCAAAACTACAAGTTTTATGAACAGAGCACAATTTTGGAAAGAGAACGAACAATTAGTTCTACAAAAGAAATTCTGTGGACTTCCAGTGCAAGTAATTATCAACGATCAGAAACTAACACAAGGTCCAGGACTACTTGCTGAGGGACACACCAAAGCTTGGTGCAGCTGCCCAGAGGGCCTCTTTGGGTAAAGTCTATAGTTTAAGGCTCTTCATCCATCGTACATAGTGGGGCTGGAACCTGTATAGAAATTCCTGGATTATTTGCTCAAGAAATGTATACAAAGAAAATCACATCATATTAAGAGTGGTGACATAAATGATCTGCAAGTTTTAAAAATATTTTTGAAATAAAATTTAGTTCTGAAAAGGAAAATATTTGGGTAACATATCAGCTTTACTTATGAGTTTTGAAGCAAAACAGTACTGAATGATACAGATTAAATGTGCTTCACGGTCAATTAATTACTATCAAAAGTGTGGTCACTTTAGTAATGCAAGAAATATGTCAGCAGAAAGGTCTTTAAAACGGTAAACTGAAAACAACCATATTATCTATTTTTAATGATTTTGGCCAGGTCTCTAGGGATAATTTCCCTGCTCCATCTAAATACGCCATGTGACCAAAGCAAGGGGGCCTGGATTGATATCTCATCTGATTGCAGCAGGAATAAAGGTGAGCTGCACCGAGCGTCACCCTAGATTTGTGCGCTCTGGTCCCTGGTGTGCAATTTGAACCTGCAATCTACCTACTTGAAGACAAAGGTGCTACAAACTAGCTCAATTTAAATGTTCCATGATTGCAGTTATACAATCAACATGTTTGGAGTAATTCTGAATGAAATTATTTTGAGTTTCGATCAACACTCTAAAACACGTTAAAATCATCACGTGTTATTTGTTAGAATTCTTCTGTTATTAACCCACTTAAGAGGTTAATGCAAGAGCTACAGAAGACAAGCAACAAACGGTTGATAAATATGCTTTAGATGTGTGTGCTAATTTCACTGACGTTATAATTGGAGCAACAAGTAATCCCAATGCAAGGTCTTGACCCCCATGACGTTGAAAATTCCTCTCTTCCACTTCCCCCCCAGCAGATGCTGCTCAATTCGCTTTTCCTCTAGCAGATTGTTTGTTGCTCCAGATTTCAGCATCTGCAGTCTCTTGTGTCAGCAAAAAAACTGCAGGTGCTGGAAATCAGTAACAGAAGATGCTGCTTACAACTCAACAGATCATGGAAAGAGAGAAAGAGTCAATGGTTCAGGACAACGACCCTTCATCAGAATTCGGTGTGAAAACAAGCAAGTTTAAATTGCAGGAATAGGGAGGGGTGGGGAGAATAAACGAAATGTCTGTGAATAGGTGCAGATCAGAGTTGTAAAGGTAACACTTATTTTAAATTCCAACAGTTAGAGAGAAAAAAGAGATGAAATAGAAGAGCAAATTGAAACTGAAATACCTTGTAACATCTGTGGGGAGAGGGAAAGGTTGGTTACCTGAAATTATTGAATTCAATAGTGGATCCTAAAGACAGCAATAAACTCCAACACTAGATAAGGTGCTGTTCCTTATGTCTATTTTGGGCATTGTTGGAACTGTGTAGGAGGTTAAAGTGAGGATGAAACAGTTAATTAAAGTAAGAAGCAACTGGAATCTCAAGGTCACCTTCATGTACTAAATGGAGATGTTCTGTAAAATGGTTTGATTTCTCCAATGTAGAGGGGACATCATTGAGCAGTGATTGACATATACCCAAATGGAAGAAGCACAATTTCACCTGGAAGGACTGTGGAGGTTCCTGCATGGTGTGAGGAGCTAAAGAAGCAGGTGTTATATGGAATGCGCTGTGAGAAGGGGAGCAGTTGGAAGAAATGCAAGATTGAATCAGCCACAGAGGGAACAGGATAATCTGTTGGATGTGGAGGCTGGTGGGGTAGGAGACAAGGAACAGGGAACCTTATCCTTGTTCTGGATCAGAGGAAGTGAGAGCAGCTGCATGAGAGGCAAGAACGATGTAGTTGAGAACCCTGTCAACTGCAGTGAAGTAAATGTCACAATTGAGGAAAAAGGAAGACATCTCCAAGGCACCCATGTGGAAAGTTTTATCATTAGAACAGATGCAGAGAAACTAAGAAAATGGAGGTGCAGTCCATACAGAAAGCAGGGTGGCAGGATTCTTATGCGAGATGGCTGTGGGGGTTTCGCAAGGAAGACTCTGAACTTCCTGTCACTATAATCCTCCATTCCATTCCCAATCTGATCTTGGTCTTTGGCTTCCCACTTTGTTCCAATGATGACCAACATAAGCTCAAGGTACAGCACATCAACATTTTCTGTCTGGTTACGTTGTAGTTTGAGACCTAACTTTGAATTCAACATTTTGAATATTTAGTTTATTTTTCTATCCATGGATGTTGGTTATTTCAGTTTCAATTTTGCTCTTTTTCTCTTCTGCCTCTAACTGCTCAAAGTTAAAATACATTGAACTGCACCCCTTCTCACAGACATTCCCTCTATTTTCTCCACCTCTCCAATTTAAAACACAATTGTTTACTGACTTTTCCGGTTCTGATGAATGGTTACTGACCCAAAATGTTGACTGCAACTCTCCATGGATGCTGCCTGAGTTGCTTGATAATTTCCTTTCTTCATTCTAAAACTGCACTCCAAAGCCATACATAAATCTTACCAGATAGTTGATGGTGTAAAATCTGTCATACTCCTGATTTTTGGCATTGATTCTACGATGTTGTTTTTTCCTCATATGATCTCTGAGTGTATTTTTGTCACGAAATGTTTTCTCACAATATAGACACTGTAAACTACAAAAAAAATTCATTCGTCAAGAATGTACTCTTTCTTAAATGATTAATGCACAAATAGTTGTAATCAATCATGAAGTTATTTGAAAAATCTTTAAATTTAAAGTCTTACTGCACACTAGCAGTTATTTCTGTGACTATTAGTATATTTGGGTCAAGATTAAAGGAATCAAAGAAAATTAATATTAGTTTTAATTTTTTTATGTTGATTCAGTATTACAACCAACTATGAATGCAATTTTCACACAGGAACAATAGCTAAGTAATTCAACTGAACACAAATGTATCAGAAGAGAACTGAAGGCAATAAGAGGGAAAAAATACATTAAGTTATGATGATCTGGTGGGCACCTGTCTGACAAAGGGTATAGAAAAAGACTCAAGAATAAATCTGAAAAAGGATTTGAACACATCCTTCTAAGGGGAGATTTTACAGGATTATGGTCAAGAGCAGGAGATAATTAGAAACTCACTTGAAATATCTGGCAGAAGTGGGATGGGCCAAATAGCCTCTTTGTGCACTACATCATCTGTGCATTTTTGTTTACATTTTTGAGAAGCTATGTGCTTGAACATATGGAGAATAACAGTGATGACTACAGGCTTTCCTGAACCCTTGATGGTTTGCCTTTGTATTCATTTACTACTGAAAACATGGCAATAAGGAACATAAAGCATTTTCAAAAGCTCCAGTGGAGTTAACATGTAGCCTGATATTTTTCCAATTATTTTTCTCAAGATGTCTATGACAAGATGTTATACAGGAAGAACAAAATTGTGAACTGTTTTCAAACACAAACTACCCTCCTCTGCCTGAAACCTTCATTCAAGGTTGCACTTTCACTCAGCAGACCAAAAATAGTCCACAAAGAAAATACAGGTGGTTGAAGATTTTTCAATGGGGAGACTAAGGTGTACAGTAAGTGGGAAAACAAGTGTGCTTTATGTTACTGAGAGAGGGACGAATGGAGGGAACAAAGGGGAATATTTTTGATTGGTCAGAGACTAAGGTTGTCACACTGCTATGAGGGCTAACTTGCTAACAAATGAATGAGGAAGTTAGAGAGAAAAATAGCAAAAGAACATGCTAGCCTGATCTGGGTACTTACAGCATTAACCTTTTTCCCTCAATTTCCAGCAACTGTTATATTCTCTGTCCCAAGATACCAAACTTAAAATTACCAATGGGAGAACCATCTCACAAAATCATCCTGCCTTCAAACAGCAGGCATACACAGCATCAGGAGATGTTTAAGAGCAAAATTGAGAGGCACAAAGCAAATAAAAGAAATCCTAGTTGTAAACTGGTGTGCACTGTAAGTCCACCTTAAAATATATGAAATCCAGTGTTCTATTAAGTTTGTTCTTTGCGTTCACTGAGGATATTTAGAGGTCTGTTTGTAATGGGAGCACATGAATATCGACGAGTCCGCTTGCACAAGTCTTCTGGGTAACACCATCAAGGGATTTGTGTTCTCTAAATAGACACAACTGGAAAGGTAACTTTGACTTCAATTTTCTTCTGTTATACAGATTTATATTGTGACTGTTATTTACTGTTTCAGCTGTTCCTGTTCTGTGTCTATTTATATCCATTGTAAACCTTGTGGGAAGAATGGGATGAAGAATTCCTCTCCTAAACCTGCTGAAAGTCTAATTGTGGAAATAGTTTCTGGATGTAGCCAAGCAGAAAATATTCTAACTCAAAGTTGATGTTTTGAAGTTTGTGAATACTTTAACGTACAAGTGCAATCATTTTCCTGATTTGGCAACTGATGCTGTTAAGTTAAATCCATAGCTAAAAGAAGTTAGTTAAGTTTGTTTCAATTCTGGAGTTAAACTCTAAAGCAAGTAAAGTGAATGACTTTTAATTAGTTATTGGTATATAAGAAACATTTCCTTGTCTACCACAGGCAAATAAAGAAATTAATTTTAACTGCAAGTCACATCAGCAATGAATTTGTGCAGGCAATATGGAAAGTGCAGCTATTTGGGTATATTGGCAGTTTAGGAGTATCTAATTACACTGTGTTCATCCAGCAAAATTCAATTTGCTGACTAGGTTTGGAATAAGTTCAACAAAGCCCTAGGATTCCTAAACAGAGCTTGCACATTGGGAGTAAACAGTAAAACAAACTCAAATTTTGTACGCAGGACAAGGTGTGTGGTTTTACTTATCCTAACAATCTGTTCCAAGATGATAAATAAATAAAAGTGTTTTAAGAAACAGCAAGTTCAATAAATGGAAAAAAAAAGTGCTTTTTGTACACATCCATATTTAAATTATTGGTGAAAAGCTCCTGCTTGATTCCATTTCTGAATAACTATTACAGGGATGAGGATTATGAAGACGAGCAGCAACTGGTTAATAGTCCCTTTCACACAAAAATTGTTCACAGCAGGGCATGTCACAAGCTGTGCACTGCTATCAAGAATCACGTGTCTGGGAAATTATGTGAGCAGGTGGGCAACAACAATTGGTAGAAGTAGCAATGTGATTCTTTGCCCACATACAATGTAACTGTGGAAACAAACATGCAGTTCTGTTCCCTAACACACTATTCAATAAAGATTTATCTTTGATTTACATGTCTGTTCAAACAAATTAAAAGAAAAATCATACTTATCTACTTTTTTCTGCACCAAATCCAGAAACTCATTGCAGTACACGATGTTGTCTGGAAGACCCACGTTGAAAGCATGATCTTTGGCCATATGATTAAAGAGAACTGCTCTGAATGTTTATTTAAAATAAAAGGATAGAAATTTTTTAATTCATCTTTACATTTATGATGCAAACCTATGCTAACATAGAAAAGTTATTTCTTAGTATTCTGAGAGTGTAAGTAATTTCTGAAATTAAAGTCAAAAGGAAAAGTGAGAATTTATTAATCTTAGATTACCAAGGGGTGAAATGCTTTATGAACATAAACTCATTGATCAATTCTTTTTCTCAGAAATTTCTAATATCCAAAAGTTTTAAAATACATCAACACCAAAATTGGACATGTGTGGAAGCATGATTAAATTTGATCATTTGTAGTGGTTAGCACCAATGCTTTACAGTGCTAATGACCTGGGTTCAATTCCGGCTGCTGTCTGTAAGGAGTTTGTACGTTCTCCCTGTGTCCACATGGGTTTCTTCCTGGTGCTCTGGTTTCGTCCCACATTCCAAAGGCATACAGGTTAGGAAGTTGTGGGCATGATATGTTGGTGCCGGAAGCATGGCGACACTTGTGGGCTGCCCCCAGAACACACTACGCACAAGGTGTATTTCACTGTGTGTTTCGATGTACATGTGACTAATAAAGATATCTATCTATATTACAGGAGGAGGAGGAGGGGGTGGGAGGTAGGAGTTAGGAAATCCCAGAACCTGACTGGCTATTTGAGGTTGAGAATTTCTAATGAAGAGAAAAGCAAATTAGAACCGTGTGGTAATTTATACACAAATGTGGGAATAGTTTAGGACTGAGAATTCTCGCAATAGCATTGCACCAAGTTCATTATATCATGTGGCAAGCAGCTTAATAACTTTGAATTCAAAGCTTAGCTGAAAAATGTTATCAATGATAAAAATTTGTAAAGTTCATCTGAATCTTCCTCTGGGCTAAATAAAACCATACATGCTTTAGAAAATACAGACCTGTTTCCTGCAAATTCTCCATTACAAAACATACAGATACGATAAAAATTGCTGTCATTTCTTTCCAGCTGTTGCTGTTCCAATACCTCTTCCTGTGAAAAAGGAAATGAGTTAGGAAAACCAATCCTGCCTGTGCTATTTTTATTATTAAGAACATTGAACAAAGACCATCAGGTCAATTAGCTTATGGAATGCTTATTTAATAAAACATATGTCCTCACAGGTGACATTATAGAGCATAAAACATTACAGCACAGTACAGGCCCTTTGGTCCACAATGTTGTGCCGACATTTTATCCTGCTCTAAGATCTATCTAACCCTTCCCTCCCACACAGACACACGAATGATAGAGAAATGGGGGGCTATCTAATAGCTTCTTAAATGTCCCTAATGTATCTGCCATGTATTTATGCAAAGAATACCCAAATAAGTAAACTGTACTCAGACAAGAAAGCTCTAATGCATATAAAATAACGCAACATAGCTTTAAAATATGAAATGACCCTTAGTGATTCATAAATAAGAAACATGCATCAAACAACAATAGAATGAAGATGGAAGACACAATTTTGATAAAGTTAAGTTTTGTAGAAGCTCTTAAGAATGGAAGGAGAAGTAGTGAGGTGATGGGGTGTTGCTAGTTTCCAATGAGATCTTCAAACGTTGGGCATGATATTGGTGAAAGCTATTTGGAGGACAGGAATTGTGTAGTGGATGACAAAGGTGGTCAGAATCAGAGGACAAAACAAAACAGAAACAAAAGTTGGACTGGTGGAAATTGAAGGGATACAGTGGGGAAAGGCAGGAGAGACCAGTGAAAGTGTTACAGTGATGAATAACGAATAGAAAGTGAGAATAAAAGTGATAGATAACTGCATGGAGGCGTTTTAGATAAGTTGCAAATCTTGGAAGATCCTTGGAAATCTTGGAAGCCTGGAAAATCATCAATCAAGAAGATGAGGCTGAAGTAATTTAAATTGAAAACAAGGACTTTAATGGTAGTGGGCTGAGGCAATGGTGTGAATATACAATGCTACATACATGGACAAAAAAAAAATGATTTCAGGCACAACAAGTTATTACAATAGTTCATTTAGTATTGAATTAATTTGACAAAACCAAGTAAAATAGATTTGGTTTTCAGATGTTCAATTTGAAAAAGATCTGATAACTTGATACTTGGATATGGTCCAATAACATTGATATTTAACATTAAAGATGGTGATGGGTGGGAAGAATTGTTCACTATCAATCTAGGAGTAACATAAAATCTTGTATTATTCTCAGACGATGTTGCCAAAGGGCAGAAAAATTGGAAGGTGCCAAGAATAGATCTTTGGAAGGCATCTAATGGCAACAGTGCAGAAGCAGCAAGAGGAGTCAGCACAGGTGGTTTTATGTCTAAACAGGAAAGAATGGAACCAAGCAAAAAATGCACAGTAAAAGACAAGAAGGTCAAACAAGCTGTGATCAAAATGGACTGAGGAGATTAAAATAGAACTACTGGAGACGCAAAATTTGAGGTTGATAAAATGTTCAAAAATATAGAAAAAAAGGGATTAATATTGTATTAGAGTAAATGGGGAGC
>JARFYF010000029.1:24540568-24552915 GCA_030265395.1 Rhina ancylostomus | reverse complement strand
TTCCTATCCATGTACCACTTCTAATTCTATCCCTCAAACCCTTTGGCCTGTAGGAAAAGTTTGCAATGCTTTTGATAAGGTGGGTACTGTCCCATCCTGGTTGGGAAATCCATTTCAATACTTCAAGGATGACAGTGGATGCCAACTCGTGGCCATTTCATCAAAAAGAGCCTGAAGATGGCAAGGCGCATACATAGTCATTTCTTAGTATCAAACATGTCATAGTTGACTATAGCAAATTAGATTTTCTCAAGATGTCAATGAGAGAAGAAGAACATTTTTTAAAAAGTGAATGAATTTGTTTCATGAATATAAAGCATTTATGATTTACTGGCCCAGATTTTGCAGTTATTTTAACTACAAAACTATCAAAGTCTATCACTGTGGTAACAACTTTGAGGTTTGTGTTAATCTATGGTTTAATGTTGATAATTCAGTGCAACACCATAGAATGTATCGCTTTGCATGTAATCAGGCAAATTATACCATCTTTCTGCTCTACCTGTGCCAACATTCTATTACTCTTGTCTTTTATTCCCCTCCATGCAAAAATCATGGATTGTCTTAACTAAAAATAATCAGCTAAGGGCCACATTTTGCTCTTATGTGGCTTCTGATGATGCAGCACCTAGACCCCTACTACATAGTTCCTTTGCCCCTTCTCAATCTAAAGAGCTCTACTTGAAATGGTGTTTAATAACAATCAACAGATTTGTGCAATCATAGTGGGAGAGAGCAGATAATCTATAAACTCTTAAAATATACATCATGCTGTGATGTTCAAAGTGAGTCACCTCCTTCACCTTTTGGCTGCATAATGAGATTATAAAATCAACAGAGCTTCTAAATGGAAAGCAATGTTTGTAATGTATAAAAACATATGAAATAAGATAGAATAAAAAGTGTTTTTTTTTGCCTTTATCAGGGAAATATGGGAAATGGGAAAGATCCAGTTGAAAAGTTAACACTGGAAGGTAGAATAGCTCTTTATAGGTTCTGATTTCTAACAACTTGGGTATAAATATGTTAGGTTATTGTTGCATAAACAACCCATCAATGCTTTGCACTAGCATATTGTTAACAGGTCAGCTTTCGACAGACAAATTGACCACTGGCAATCAGAATTCAATAAGAAGCATTCTCATTTTATTGTATGCATTTCCATTAAAAAATCTTGAGAAATCAAAACATCAACCTTGGCCATTCTCTCTTCTCATAGACACTATACAAACATTGTCTGGGATCAGCTAACTCATACTATTGTTTGCCCTCTTCTTCCTGAACTGTGTAATAAAATTCCCCATCAGCAAGAAAGATAATATTTGTAAATTATATGAATATATTTACAGAGATTAAGAAATGAATCAAAGATATGGCTGACTTGATATCAAATACTTATATTACTTGGGCATATACAAAAGTAGACAACTTTTTTTTGAAATATATACAAGATGATAACACTCAACTCTCATCTCTATTTCACCACTACCTGTCAACCCCTTTACTGACACTAAACTAAACTATTTCTCCGACAACCAGACGAGAAGAAATATTTCATAAAACTACATATTTGAGATACCAAAATCTTTATCTTTGGGACTATTAGACTTCCCCCTCCTATCCCAAGTTATTTTCCCCATTATCTTGCCCAGCAAGTTTTTGAAACAGAACCAGTTTTTCCACAACCTTGATGTCATATTTGATCCTGGTCCTTGGACAATGTTCTGTACCATAACTAAGACTACCACATATGCACACTTCCAAAGAACTTTCCTTCCTGCGGCTGAAACCTGGCAAAACCATCTTCTGCTGTTTCAATGACATTTTAGAGAGCCAACGTGGGATGTTTGCAGATGACTGCACAATGTTCAATTCCATTTTCATCTCCCCAGGAAAATGAAACACACTTAAGTGTACCAAGAGCTATACAACATTCAGATATATACTGATAACTGGAAAGTAATATTCACACGATACAAACACTGGACAATGACCATCTCTGACAATAGACTGTATAACTACCCACTCTTGTCTTCAGCAGCATTACCATTGCTGAGTGACCCATCATCAGCTTCCCAGAGATTCAACTAGAGCAGTGACTCAAATTGTGTAAATTGTGTGGTTGGAAAAGCAGATGAGAGTCTGGGCATCCTTCAGTGAATAACACACCAAATGACTACATGAGATCTTTTCACCTTCTACAAGGTTCAAGTCACGAGTGCAATGGAACACTCTCTACTTCCCAGGAGTGCAAAAGAAGCTTGACAACGTTCAGAGCAAATTAGTTTGCTTGACTGACATTCAAATCACCAGTCTAAACATTCACTCCCTCCACTGCTGGAGCACAATGGCTGCAATGTGCATCAATTAAATACTGTTCTTCTTCAAGATTACAATGATAATACTTTTCAAATATCAGACACCTACCACCAGGGATAACAATGGGAACTTGGGAACCAGATGCAGGTTCTCTCCAAGTCACATACTATCCTGACCGGAAATATATTGGCATTCCTTCATCACTGCATCTGAACACCAGAACTGCTCACCAAAAGGCATGTTATGCAGATCTTTACCAGAGGACTACAGCAGTTTACCGCTGCCTTTTCAAGCCAAGTAGGTCTTCCCAGCACTGCCCACATCTGAAGATTAAATAATGAAAAAACGTCCATAGGCTAGATTTGACAAGTACTTCATATTATTGTGTCACATTTCAAATGCTATAATATTATTTATTGACTAGGAGTAGAATGAAAAAATATGCAAGATAATGCACATTTGTAATTTGTATTGTTGACTGCAGCGCTATAAAAGTAGTTATCAGCACACTAGAATTTAAGAATTCTTTTGTAGGAATTACCATTGAGAAGCTGTTGGCAAGAAACCTTCATGAATTACTGCAATTTAAAGAACAAAATCAAATGCACACTTTAAAAAAAATCCAAATGTGCTACTGTTCAGACATTGCTTAGAAGTGTACCACGGAATCTTGTGTTATCTTTGTATCAAATATCCCATTGATACGAATAGAAAATTGAAAATACAAAAAAAGCCCGCAGATGCTACAAATCTAAAATATAAACAAAAAATGCTGGACACACTCAGGACATCAGCGGAAAAAGAACAGATTTAATGTTTCAGGTCGAAGACCCTTCATCAGAAACGTTAACTTTCAGTTAGGTTAAGCAGCTGGTTACTGCCTAAGCTGAACGCTCCCAGTATTTTCTGATTTTAAAAAAATCTAGGGAACCCTAGTTTCTGAGAAATGAACTGCAAACACATTTATCCCTCGCTCATTTCAACTTAGCCACCTGGGCTTCGACCCTTCATCACGTCGACCTTCGACACTGAAATGATCCCAAATCACCGACCTGAGGCGTCAGCCCCTTTCTCTGCACACACAGTCTGCACTGCTGGGATCCCGTGATTTTCTACAAGGCAATAACCCCAATGCCCCCCGGAATGTTCTACAGAAAGCCGGTGACGGCCGATGCTTCAGTAACACACGGCTAAAGGACCCGACATCGTCCACCCATTGACGGCCACTATGGTTCCGTCCCATTCACTATAAACCCATCACTGACAACGCGCTCGCCTCCCCCCGGCCCCAACACAAGCAGCGAGGAGCGGCTCACGCTGCAGGTCTCACCACCTTCTCCAACGCCTGCCGTACCAAGAGCCGCCATCACGCCACCCCACTGATCGGTCGTACGTCACCCACCCCTCCCCCTCCGGAAACCATAACAACCGATCCGCAGCCAATCGCGAACCGAAGTTGGTGGCAATGATTTCGCGCGGTGATCTGGGAAAGTTGTAGTCCGATCAGTCATTGGCGTGGGGCCGAGGCGAAGAGCTCAGGGACTACATCTCCCAGAAAGCAACGCGCCGCCCTCAAGTGAGGAAACTACTGTTCCCAGAGTAGGTCATGGTCGCTACAGAGTGGGACTACAGCTCCCGGTAGCCTTCGCGCCCGCAGGGTTCTTGTCCGTCCAGAGTCTGAACAATGGTCCCGCGGATAAACTGCTCAATAACTGGGGCACGTTAGGGGACAAGTTTTATTGTCGTGCAAACATATGCATTTATCGTTTATCTGTCTCGACAATGTGGATACCTACAGACAATGAGAAATACGGCGTCGGTGAGTGAATTGCGGCTTTACTCTGCGTAATTTGTGCCCCTGCTATTGAATTGCAATGAGTTTGTGAGAGTGTGGTTGGTGCCTGTGACTGGGGTCGGTGCAGAGGCAAAGCGATGTGTCCAAAAAAGCTGCGAAGAACTGACCCGGCGTAACATGATAACGTTGCCGCTTCTTTGAGGGCGCTAGCTGCTCCTCTCGTCCGTTATAACTGGGCTGCCTATTTTTAATTATCTCTTTCCTTGCTCATGTTAAATATGTCCTTGGCTCAGAGGAAGAGGGAGAAATACTGGCTCCCCCGACTGCTTTGTGCTCCCGTTACCTTTTCCTTTTTAACCTTCCGCAAACGTTTTTAAACATTGACTCTGAGGTTTCTATCCCAGCCTTTGTTTTACTTCATCTTATTGTATTTTCCATTTACTTGGATATGCTGATCACAATATTTGAATTATCTTTACAAAATAGATCTGTTATCCATGCAAACAAAGATTATGAATACGCATAGACACATCTCTATAGAATACTGCCCATTTATATCTGGCTGAGGTTTGTAGCTTTCCGATGTCACTCTTTGTAATCTGGATGTTGGTCCGAGTTGCGTAAAGTTTAGAGACGGATAAATTTGTAAACAGGATAAGTAGGTCTGAGCATTCCTTTCCATTAATCATTAAAAACAGATTGTGCACGCTTCAAAAGAGGAAGGGTTTTGATTTTTTTAAAATTTTCTGAGCGTAATGACAAAGCGGCACAATGTGGATGGTACTGCCGCATCTCAGCGGGACAGTAGATCAATGGAAATTTGATATTAAAATCGCTTTTAATAGCGAACGATGGAATTAAAAAAACTAGAATAAACCACTACGGCGGCATTTAACAAATCTGAGCTTCTCAGCAGAAGTTGTCCCACCGCCGCCCTTTATGAATATTTTAAAACTAGCCTGAGGGCAAATCGTGGAGCGCTGTCGGAACTTGGGGAGGGAGCGATTTATGTATCAGTATAATTCTCGGGATTCTTGTGAATGGATGTCCGTTATAATTCAGATGGTTAATTGCCAGATCAGACCGAAGTTGCCAATGTATGGTTATTAGTTTAGTTAAATCCCGATTTTGGAGCCTTTGGACAAATAAATTGCTGGAGCACTTCTCTCACCGATCGAGGTTTTCCCGTTTCCCTCGGCAATTTGGCCAAGGTTTTACTGCAAATCTCTCTGGAATTTAAACAGAGCCGAATGTAGATTTTTATCTCACGATTACATTCCCAGTGGACCAGATGGATTGGGAGCGTGAGATTTACTTATCGTTTGAGGTAAAATCGACCAGGAGTGAAGTCAGAACGTCGACTGATGTGATCATTCGAGAGGAAATGCAAGTGATGGTTCCTTTCATATCGGTGCTTGGTCAAATTGACACAAACAATGCATTGCTTTAAGACCTTCATGACGACAGACTATTCACAGGAGTCGCTGTGGAGAACTAAACTATTTTGGTATCAATGCATGTTGTTATTATTGGTTACAAGTTACCTGAGAAAGCATTGCTTACAGTAAGTCGTTCTCGGAGAAAGCGCCCTCCATGACTATGATTTGTGAAGGTGCATTAAAAATGTGACCATTGTTGCAAGCTGTCATAAGGGTATAACTAATGCGTGAGAGCTCAGACCCACGTGGACAGATATAAATGGTAACCAAATCGAGTAGCATTTTTAATAATTCGTACACATTTTAACCCCTTCATTTGACATAATCTCTTTCCTTCACGTTTGGAGACTGGCGACTTTGTGTTGATTTGCATTACCAATTATAAATGTAATCTTCTAACAGAATTTCTTATTAAGTAAATATTACATGCTTCAGGCCAATTTGAAAATAACTGACCTTTTTTTCATTCTTTTCTCATTGACTTTAAAACTATCCCTTTTAATTGGCACTTCAATTGTGGAAAGCAAAAATGTTGTTTGTAATCAATTGTGGAAAGCAAAAATGTTGTTTGTAATGTTTATGCAATTTCAGAAAAATAGGTTGTGGCAGAGGATTTCTGTTGTTCAAGTGTAACTAATTGGGGATTGTCGAATCAAATTCAGATCTGCAACATGTGAAATTTCATTTTCATGGGGAGTACAGGAAGGAAATAGCCTTGTAACATGGTATCATGACAACAACCTTTTTCCTCAATGCTAGCAAAAGAAAACAGCTGGTCATTGACTTCAGGAAAGGGGGCGGTGCACATGCTCCTGTTTACATCAGTAGTACTGAGATTGAGAGGGTTGAGAGTTTCAAGTTCCTAGGAGTGAAATTTGGCACGTCCTCTTTGACCCTCACCAATTTTTATTGATGCACCATCGAAAGTATCCTATCCAGATGCATCACAGCTTGGGATGGCAACTGCTCTGCCCGTGACCGCAAGAAACTGGAGAGAGTTGTGGACACAGCTCAGCACATCACAGAAACAAGTCTCCCCTCCATGGACTCTGTCTACATTTCTTGTTGCCTCAGTAAAGCAGCCAGCATAATCAAAGATCCCACCCACCAGGGACATTCTCTCTTCTCCTCACTCCCATCGGGCAGAAGATACAAAAGCCTGAAAGCACATACCACCAGGCTCAAGGACAGCTTCTATCCCACTGTTAAACTGTTCCCTCATTTGATAAGGTGGACTCTTGACCTCACAATCTACCTCATTGTGACCCTGCACCTTACTGCCTGCCTAGACTGCACTTTCTCTGTACTGTAACACTTTATTCTGCACTTTGTTATTGTTTTTATCTTGTACTACCTTAATGCATTGTTGTAATGAATTAATCTGTATGGATGGTATGCAAGGCAAGTTTTTTCAATGCACCTTGGTACATGTGACAATAAACCACTTACAATTTGATTTTTGTTTTGCAAGGTGTGGAAGCAGTGTGGTCTAAAGCCAGATTTCAATAATGCTGAAGAAATCAATTCACTTATTTTACTGGAATCAATCAGCCATTAAAACATGTCTTTTGTCTTCAGAAGCTTTATCTGTGCACTGAAAACACAAAAGTAATTGGGAGAAGTTTTTTTTTCAAAAAAGGCACATGCTGGTTGGCTGAAAGTAAAACACAAAAACAGTGGAGAAATATGACAGACTGGTCAGCAGTGGAGGAGAGAACAGTCAGTTGAAATTTAGTATCTTCGATAGAACTTACATTGAGAAATCTGCACTTAACTGTACCCCCTTGGTGGAGGTTGGGGGGGGGGGGTGGCAGAGGTTACTGCTGATGATTAAAAAATTTACTGATCAGACGCAAAGCTCTTTTCATTTGTCTTGCAGCACAGTGTGATGGCAACCTGCTGGAAAATATGGATGTTGTTAGCTGTGAACAGCATCTTGCAGCTACCTGGATGTATGACTGCAGGTCCAGAAGCTACTTGTAAAGACAGGGATGAAGACAATCTAGTTAGGAGAAGTGGAAATTTTCATGCTAGCTTTACTTTCATGTATTTTCAACAGCTACTCTTCTGGCTCTGCATGAAATTAAAGCCCTGCAAATGTTTTATTAAGGTATCTCATTTGTGAAAAATCCCTTGAGCTATGTTTACTAATAACAATGTTTGAAATCTGTCGTTGGTTTGGCAATATCATTTGTGATTGGCTAGGAATAAAAATCGTGGAAATTCTCCCTCGCTCGCTCTCCTCAACACATTGCAGTGAGAGCATGTACTCTTATAAAGACACAAGAAACTGTAGATGTTAAAATCTGGAGCAACACACAAAACATCTGAAGGAACTCAGCAGGTCAGGCAGCATTTATGGAGGGAAATGACAGTAGATGTTTCAGGTTGAGACTCATCATCTGGACTAAAAGAAAGAGGTGAGATAGCCAGTATTAAAAAGGTGGAAGGAAGGAGTGGAGCGAGAGCTAGCAGTGATAGGTGGATCCAGATGAGGAGGAGTGACAGGCAGATGGGGAGGCGAGGGTGGGAATAGTGCTCAAAACTGGAAGGTGATAGGTGGCAGTGACAAAGGTCTGAAGATGATGGAATCTGATTGGAGAGTAAGGTGGAGCATGGCATAAAGGAAAAGAGGTGGTGAGGACAGATTGGCATTTGGGCAGTGAAACATAACTGCAATAATGGGGCATCCCACATAGTTCTAATTAGGTAAGAACCACACAACTCAAATACATTATTATTTCTGCAGTTATGAAAATTACTTGATCAAATGTCTGTAATATGTATCAACCAATATTTCCAAATAGTCACTGCTATGTACATGCAAACTGAACCCAGAAACCTTTCACTGGTTTATATTATGATCCTCCAAAACTCCCAAGTCTGTAACTGATACTATTATTAGCCCATCATTTCACTAGTTTAAAAATCTACTCTTTCTATAACATGCCAGGGCACCAGTTGGGAAATTGTCAATGCCAATGACAATAGTTGGCAATGGTAACATCAGATTAACTGAAACAAAGGTTTCATTGCATTTGTAATGCATGTAAAGGACTGCTGTACTCTTGTAAGCTTTAGGTGCAACAAAATATATGCCTTTGATTAGTAGTACTATTAAAAACATGAGTGCTTTTTATCTGTTTATACTGTACAAAATAAAGAAGCAGCATTTGAGTTTAATGTGTAGCTTTTAAATAGTTCTATCATCAGTGCTAACCATCTTTGAAGCACTGACTGTCTGTCACTTAGAAAATATTAGCATATGGGACTGATGGATATTTATTAATTGTTTTCTGTTTGCAGTCATTTCTATTTAACAAAACCTTTAAATCGAACTTTTAGCACTTCAGGATATTGAAATTGTATGACCTTTGTGGTGTCACAGATCTGAATTTAGTGGTTCTGTTATTCCTTTTTAGAAAGGAATAAGGTAAATGGATTATTTACAGAGAACTTTGTTTTACTGGTGTTGCTGGCAAATGGGACTAGCTAGGATAGATGTCTTGGTTGGCATGGATGAGTTTTGTAAAAGGGCATGTTTCCATGCTATATAGCTCTATGATATTCTATAATAGTAAGCTTCATATTTCTTGTAAAATACTTGATTCCATTTAAAAATTTTAAGACAATTCTCATTTGTATATTAAATATAATATTGCATGTATGCTACTTGATGGAGTGTTCATTTATTATTAGCTTTAAAGAGTTGGAAATATTTCCTGAAATATTGCAAAGAACCCACTTGTAAAGGTCAACTTGCATTACTTTGGAAAACTTTAAGTATTTGAATTATAGATACAGTTCCTGTTTTTTTAAGCTAAATAAGCATTGTTTTGGTGCAGAAATATTCTTCAGTTACTTCCTTTTTGGCACCTGGTTAAATGCTGCTTGTGAAAATTGAGCATTATTTTAAGATTTTAAAAATCCAGTTATTGCATGAATATAATTGAAATTTAAATCAGCAAATTAAGCCCTCATTATTAGTCAGCCTCAGTAAGTGTGACTGGAGAAAGTTACAGTCGTCTTCATTGAAATCCATTGAACTGCTGACATGTTTTTTTTAAAAGAAAATCCAGCCACCATTTTGCATATTTGTGTTTTAGGTATTTTATCTCAAGTCAACAGAGTAACTTTTGCGCCTATGGCTAGAAAGTGCACATGCATTGTTATTGACCAGTGATTGTATTTCTGTCAGGCAAAACACATAGCCGGTAACTAGGGTCTGTTTCCAAGTTCATTGCCCTTTGTCTAATAAATCAGCAATACTAATAAATATTGCTTTCACCTAAGCAATCAATAATTTTTGATTTACTAATTAACTTATTGCACTAATAGATCTGTGTAGCATGAAATGTGCTTTGGTAATGAAATAACATTGTACCTATACCTCGCCATACTTGTGCATATGACAAGAAACTCAACTTGACTTGAAATAGCATTAAGAATGCAGTTTGAAAAAGAATTACCATTTGAACATAGCCACCAAAACTATTAACTGTGATTAACTTTAATATTCCTTGTTCTTTGTTCATTTTATTTTGTTTGACCAATTGAGGAACTGGGAGGGAGTAGCCATTGAAGCAGACATTGTAAGGAATGCAAATGAGCATGAGAGACAAGTCAGCATTCTGGGTTAATTTTCATGGCTGTTTTTTAATGAAGCTCAATAACTCTTACAAGGTGAATTGGCACAATGGTTTACTCATTTGCTTAATTTTGTGGCACATTGCTTTTCTCATATGTATAGTTTTGTATTCCAAATTTTATCTGACACAACATAGAAGTGAAAGAGTTTTTCCATAATTACAGGATATTGGTAGTGTAAAATCGTACTTCTGATATGGAAAGTTATGGGTTCGAGTCTCAATGCCTAAGCTATGTTGTTGGAGACATATTCGCTCATTTGAGGGATTTAGCTGAGATCCATTCTCCCTGTTTAAGTGAGCATTGAAGGTACTGTGAAAATTGTTTCATTTCATCGTGGCCACTGTTTGTTCCTGCAGTAATACTAATAAAACAGTTGTCCTAAATAGTATTGAAATATGCTTTGCTGTAGAGAAATTTGAGCCATCCATGCAATTTGTGCCATAAATGTGGATGAAGTATTAAAAGTAATGGAAAGGAAGTGACAGTCACTGTTTATTTCACTTTTCATTCGCTTTTCACTGAAATAAGATTTGATCTTTCAGGATTGATTACATTGAATTAACTTAACAGTTTAATTGGAGGGATTTGGTTTGCCAGACTGGATGTTAAGTAGGCTCAGCATGCTGAAGTAGCAACATTTTATGAGAGTTGAACCCTTTGCCCAATATATCAACATTTTCAGAGACAGAGGGATGAATGGGTCAATGTTACATCATCACAGAACAATGAAATATTAGGAAGGATGTAAAGGTTTGGATGACAAAGGAAAGTTACAGGATGTTGATGCAAATTACAACTGTTAGAATTATTAATACAATGTAGATTTATCATAGTTAATTTAACTAAAGTTAGCATTTTCCTCCTTTAAATGTTAAGTGAATTATAATGTTAACTATACATTAAAAGTTTAGAGTTTTTATTTTTCAAAACTGCAAGCTTTCATGATAGAACACAGACAAAATGGAGAATGAAACATTTTATGGTTTAAGTTTAGAATTTTGACTATTGTCAATTTAATGCATTTTTTTTCTTAAACTGTGGTGGGCTATATACATTTGCATTTTTTTGTGAATTGAAATAGGCTGTACCATTTTAGTTACCTTAAGCATTATTCAGTAAAGAATTTTAGTCTTGAACCATGCTATTAGTAATTAAATTGAAGACGGTAAGCTTATTCTGAGAACGCAAGGGAAAATTGCAAAAGATATGATCTATTTTGAAATGACTGATGTAAAACATGCTGACTTTGTATTAAGAATGTTGTCAAATTCAGGCTTACAAAACTATACTTATAAAGTGGTGTATCTTAAAAATTGCAGTTAAACATTTGCATTTGTTAAATTACTGAAGTAAATGAAACTATAATATCTGGGAAAAAATGCAGTAGATGACTGCATGAGTCTGATCCTCATTGGCATATGTTCAGTTATCTTCCTGTGGGAAATCATGTCTTTGTGAGGTTCTGATTTGCAAAGCTTCATGGGCCTATCTGGTTCATTTCACAAATTATGATCAATTTTTGCCTTGAGCAACAAAGCATATTTATAAAATTACATAAAACCTTACTGACCTGTTGGTAAAATTGTTGTATATTGAAGAATGTTTTGAATTAAACAAGTTACATTCTGTTTTACTTATATTTTGTATGGCTAATATGTTTCAACATCAAAGTAATACTTAGGAGTTATTTAAAAAGTGTGATTCTAAAATAGTGTCACTGATAATATTTCTTATGTTTGAAGACATAGCAGTAAAAGCAAAAATAGTAAGACAACAGCTGCAGCAGTTCATTAATAAGATGACCTATAAATTGTATTCAATTTCATGATAAATTATGAGGAAATTGGCATCATGGTTCTTATCTCAATAAGATCATACCATATCTAGTGACAATGAGACTGATGTTAAAATTATAAAACAAAATGGCAAAATGTATATGATTAATAATACATGGCTTAAATGTGAATTATGGGTACTTCTCAGGAAGAATTCAAGCTTTAGTTGCACGACGGTCATACACTGCATAATGAGGCAGGCGTGTATAATATTAGCCATCTTAAACTAGAATTGGTTGCCTATCTTACTTGCCTTTTTCATTTTGATTGTGAAATGGGCTAGTGAATCACTATTGTAGATTTTGTACA
>JARFYF010000029.1:24401236-24422548 GCA_030265395.1 Rhina ancylostomus | reverse complement strand
AATGTACAAGGAGACCCATGTAGTCATAGAGAAAACCTGCAAACTCCACACAGCAGCAAAGGTCAGGATCAAACCTGGGTCTCTGGAGCTGTGAGGCAGTATTGTGAAACACAAACTGCTGTGCCACATAGACAGCATTTCCTCAAGAAAGAAACTGATTACTTCTGAGAGTTACTTCATGATCACCCAGCGATGAGCAATGTCTAGAGAATACTCAATGGGTAGGTAATAAGAATACATTCAGCTGCCTAATGTTAAGAAAGAGTTGGACATCTTGAAAGAAATTGCCATCTGGATGGTAAACAGGAAAAAAAACAAGTGGGTCCACATCCATGAGAATGAAAAAGGGAAATTCTGAACATTTTCCAGGTTGTTGTAGTGAGGACCAGAGTTTATTGATCCTTTATTGACTGCCACCCACCACAACTGAAGGACATACAAGGGCAATATATTCCATCACTGCCTGACTAATCATATCTTTTTTGATCTTCCATGGCAGAATAATGTCATAAATCCAGTCAATTGGCTGTCAGTATTGATGAGAATAAACTTATTTTTTGGCTAAACTGAGCCTCCTACAGGACTGACATAGACAGCCCAGGAATTGAAGGTGTGATAGCAAATGACATCAGTTATTGTATTTCTTTCTGAAGCTTTTAGACCTTAAGTGAAGGTGCACACTGTTAATACACCCATATGGTGGTTATTTCCAGAAAATTTGGGCCAAAGTATTTATTAAAAGATTGAAAGCAGAACCAGAGCATTCATCAGTGCCATGTATTTTCAGCATCTACTGTTTGTTAGTTTGTTTCTCATTCCCAGAATTTGCATGAAAAAGTCCAGAGAAGCATTAATTCTTTCTTCTGCACACTTGATAAGTGGCATTCTGTGATTTGTAGCTGTCTCTGTTTAAATTCTCTACTTCTGATGCTTTGTTCCCTTGAGATTGGCAATGTCATAATAGCTTAAGCACTTCCACAATTCATCGTACAGACGCATGCTAATTTACAATCTGTTTTCCATTTAAAATGGGAATGATGCAAGATCATTTTGATAAGCCAAACACTTATAATCTTTGCACATGATGCAGTGCAAACGTGGCACTGATTTTTTTTTGAAAATAATGCGATTGCAAGCAGGTATGAAAGGTTCTTAAGTTTTTGTCAGGATGAATGGGTAAAGTTGCAGTTCTGTGTTTCAAGGTGTATTGCTTAATCCTTTTCCTTCTTGTTTAGTAGATAGATGTTATTGGATAGCGAGGGGAGAAACTTCTTGGTGGTGTTAATGGAAACATACCATTTGTTTCAAATGAAGCAAAATCTTTGAATAAATTACAAATGATATGGTTTATTTAACTTGTTTGTGGGGAATATGGGAAAGGATTGGTTTCAATAAAAATTATCGACTGGATCTTGAGAATTGAGACGTTCTTTCAACAGTATTGTCTTTTGTGATCCCTCTACTGCTGGACAGTTTAATTTTCTATTTGAGAAACCTAAGAACGATATTTGATTTTCTGTAATGATGTGAGGGGTGTAGTTGATTTTCTCATGTAAGCAAATTGCACGAATAGAAGGTGATTTTCCTTTTATTTTAATATCTTGGAGAATCCCACCAAAGTGTCTTATTGCGATGTACAATTCTCATATCGTGCTATATTGAATTTATCACCAAAATTGAAATGTTATACTTTTGAACATGGATCAATAATTAATAAGTAAAAGTTAACACACAGAATCTTATGGTGTTCAGTCAGATTTGCATCTGAAGTTTGTTGAACTACATTTATTCTCTCCCACTTTAGTGAGGTGGCCCTATGTAAGCCTCCACAAACTTATGATGAAAGGTCTGACCCTAGTATGACGACCTGAGCAAATTATTGTCAAATAATTTTAAATAATTTGTGTATGGCTGCAGTTTCCACATTCTGCTTTGAAACCATGCCCTTCTGTTTCTTCCAGGTGCAATACCGAAAGTGACTGGTACCAAATACATGAAAATATTATCAAGAAGCTAAATGCACGGTACAATCTGACAAGTTCAAATGCTGGTGAGTGGAAAATGTTTAACATTATGTGTCGCACAAGGGAGGTTTTTCAATTCTGTTGGTCAGAATTATTTCGTGCCTACTGAATATTACCAGTAGAAGTGTTGCTGCTGGGATTACGTAAATAGTGCTGATATAGAGAATTGTTTCCTTTTGCAGTGATGACTGTGTTGCTTCCTCGTGGGATGTAACTGTCAATTTTCATTGTTTACTTTCAGAACAGAATGCCTATAGATTAATAAACTCTGATATATTGTCCAGTCAAAACTAAATCAGACAACTGCACATGGAGTAATTATGTCAAAAAGGTTACAGCTATGAATAGTAAAATGCACACCTTCACCTCTGTCATGATGCTGTGGGTGAGTAGCTCTGAGTTGAGATATGCTGAGATATGAGATTAAAACCGTCCAAAACCAATCCTGAGGATTTGGAATATTTTTGATGCTCAACTCAACCATCATATTCTGAATCCTGGCCTGGGTGAGCCCCCAAACTCAGCACTGCAGGCCTTATAGAGTCCTGAACGTAAGTGAATTAATTTAAAAGTCAGCTCAGTTTGAGCCAAGCCTGAGGATGTAATTATCTTCAGAACTAACCCAAAGTGAAGCTGAACCTGACATAGGCTTTCAGGTCCCCACAGAATTGGGTTGGGCAGCCAGGCTCCAGTTTGGGTTTGAAATGTTTACCAGTCTTACCAGAAAGAAAATTCCTTGCCATATAAAAGGCATTTGGGCAAAATGGCTTGAAGCAGTCTCAAGTTTATTATCGCGAGGCATTGATGAACCCCACAAATCTGCACTTAATTCAGATTAGAAGCTATAAACATCTCAAGTTTACAACAGATTTTTTTCCACCAATTATGATTAACTTTGCACAGAGCAGAGAGAGCGTTACTCTCCTTGCTTTGCTTAAGAGTACTTGGTGCTGACCCCTAGCAGAAAATTGTGGAGTGCAAAATAGTTTCATGCATTAAATTGACCAGTAAACCAATACAAAGATATTTTGATTCTCTTTATATATGAGCAGAATAAAGATATTTGCTACTTTAAAGGAGCCATTTTGTATTGAAGGGCAAGGTTAGTAGAGGGGCCAGGGGAGGAACATAAGTAAAACACTGTAGATTACATCATTTGAAAATGGCTGGCAGTTTGTTCTACAGAATCATTAACATTTAAATGCTTCCTTAAAATATTGGCCTGTTTCCCTGCTGCAATAAATTTAGCATCCAACAATTAGTATATTGGGTGTCTGTTGTATTTTAGTAATTATAAACAAGGGATTTATTTCCTGCATAGATTTTAATAAACCGTGATTGGTAACATCTTGTATTCGCTGTTTGAAGCTGCGGGAATAGAATGCACAATGGATTTCTTGGTAACAATTTAGAGAGCTATCATTCCTTCTCAGAAGGAAAGGAATATACTCCTAGGTTTTGTGCTGTGCATTAAGCAATGATATTTCTAATACGTAGTTTTAGAAATGACATTGTTTTGAAGATCTTGAAACAAAAGAAAACTTCGCACTGGTGTTTATAATGATGAAAATTCAGGTGGTGTTAGATTTGTATTTGATAATGTTGTAGAAGTAAAATTGTTCTGAATCATGAATAAATGTTTGACTACTGTTGCTATGCTGCAAGCAAACTTCATAACCTGCCCTGCCATCTTCAAGCATTCAGGCCTCCAGCTCTGTCTGTTCTTGCCTCCCTTTACAATTGTACCAGTTCAGTTATATTGCTTTTATCATGTTTCTGCCTACTCCTTAAGTGTATATGTTCCTCCTTATTACTGTTTTGGAGTAATTAACTGGAAAGAGAAGTATTTTAATATGTAACTATATTAGATTCATTTGTACCAGTGCAAAAGTACTGTGAATGTGATTGTTAAAAATCTCTTATCTAAAATGTATAATGTAAAGGAAGAACATTTTATTTAACCTCAAATAGATATTACTGGGAAGCTGCCTGTTCTCATTTATTTAATATGTTTAATAGTCATTCAATGTATATAGATATCATTGTTCACCAGAATACAATTAATTGAATGTCAGAATTGCAATGAGTTGAATTAAGATAATCTGTTCCTTTCAATAAACTTAGTCAAATCAATACCTTCTCAACCAGCAGTTTAACATTGTGATTACACAATGCATCACCTGTCAGTCAATTTCTACTTTTTAATATATTTGATTCCTTTATACCAGTGCAAAAGAATTTTGAAAGTGATTGTTAAAAATTAGTGATCCAAAAATGTATGAAGTAAGAATAGAGATATTCAACCTCTGGTTGATGTGACTGACAGTTGAATCTAATACAGTAAGAAGTAGAAATCAGTCTGACAATTGATGCACTTTATAACCATGATGCTAAACTACTGATTTAGCAGTTATTGATTTGACTAAGTGCTTTGAAAGGAACAGGTTATCTTTGTCAGCTGTGTTTCATGACCAAAATTGATTGAGAGTGAGTAATTTTATTGAATGAAATGCAAGGAAATGAATGTAGAGTCATAGAGTGATACAGCAAAGAAATGGGCCCTTCAGCCCACCATGTCCATGCTGACCTTTTTGCTCATCTACTTTAATCCCATTTGACCGCATGAGGACTATATCCATCTATGCATTGCCTATTGAAGTGCCAGTCTAAATGTTTCTTAAATGTAGTGATTCTATTTGACCCCACCACCTGCTCTAGCAGCTCTTTCTAGATCTGAACCATAGTGTATAAGCAGAAAAAACAATTACCTCATATCCTCTTTAAATTTCGTACATCTCACCTTGTATCTATGCCCTCTAGTTTTTGATACCTCTACCAAAGGAAAAAGATTCTGACTGTCTACCTTATCCATGCTTCTAACAATCTTGTATTGGGTCATCCCTCAGCCTCCTTTGCTCCATAACTGAAGTCCTGCAAATTAGGCAATGTCCTTGTGAATCTTCTCTGCATACTCACCAGCACGATGACATGCTTCCTACAGTGTGGTGACCAGAACTGCACACATTACTCCAATTATTGTGCAGTTTCAACATAACATCCCAATTTTTATATTCTGTGCCCTAACTGATGAAGGCAAGCATGCCACATGCCTTCTCCATCTCCCTATTGACCTTTGTTGCCACTTTCAGGGACTCAAACCCCAAGGTCTCTCTGTATATCAACTTTTTCTACCCCTATTGGGCTTCCCAAAATACATCTTCTACATCTACTCACATTTGTCAGGATTAAGTGTCATCTGTCAACAATCTGCCCAATTTTCCAGCAGATCTCTTTTCTGCTCTAAGCTTAGACAACCTTCCCTGCTATCCATAGCACCACCAATTTTTGTGTCATCTGCATGCTTACTAATCATACCTCCCTAAATTCACATCCAAGTTATTAATATATATCACAAACAGCAAAGGTTCTGGCACTAATCCCTGTGGTATACAATTCGTCACAGACTTCGAATCAGAACATCATCCTTCTGCCACTACCCTCTGCTTCCAATCACAAAGCCAATTTTGGATCCAATTAGACAGCTCGCCTTGGATCCCATGTCTTTTAGCCTTCTGGACCAGTCAGCCATGTGGAATTTTGTCAGACGCATTACAGAAGTCCACATATGTAGCACCCTGTCTTCATTAATATCCTTTGTTACCTGCTCAAAAATCTCACATTAGTGAAACAGGATTTCCTCCTCTCAAAGCCATGTTGACTCTCTCTGCCTTTCCAAATAAACATAAATACTGCCCCTTTGAATTTTCTTCAATGATTTCTCTACCACTGATGTAAGGCTCACTGTCCTGTAGTTACCTGGCTTGTCCTTGCTGCCCTTAAGTAAAGGAACAACATTAGCTATCCTCCAGTCTTGTGCTTCTCCTGTGGCTAACAAAGATGCAATAATTTGAGTCTGGGCCCCAGCAATCTCATAGATTTCTGGGATAAATTTCATCTGATCCTGGAGATGTGCCCACCCTTACACCTATTGGAGTATAATATCTGCAGTTGAAGAACAACTTGTATTAAGAAATGCATTTTTATTGGAAGTATTATGGGTCTGAATTTTTTTTGGATGTTGTGATACAATATATTATTGCCAATAGTTGTAAAATAAAGGATGGTTCATCCAAGTGGGAACATCAGTCCATTATGTCATCATCATGTGCTTTGCAAATGTCAGATTGTTTTTAAAAGTAGTTTGGAATAGGATCAAATGCCTGGGAATTTGATTTCACCTTTTTCCATAACTAAAACATTATTGCATAAAATGCCAGCACCAAATCAGATACCATAAATAGATTGTGAAATTGAGTGCAAATGAATGTTCAGTAGCATGAATTTAGTTCCATCAAAAAGATGCATTTAATTGTGACCTCTTGAGAGCGCTTCCATCGGGCCCCCATTTTTCCCAGCTGCTACCATTTTGCTGTACAGCAACCTGAGCAGGGTATCAGACCTTAAAGCTAGATTCCTTGTAGCTGGATGGAATCATTGCACATTAGGTCTGTAATGAAGAAAAGAGTCTGGGAAGGCACAGAGAGAGTACATCAAAGTTCTCTGATAGAGACATTGAATTGTTGGTGAATGAGGTACATGCCAAGAGAGGGAATCCATAAATGCCGAAGTTATTTGTTTTGTATCTTCCAATGAGGTAGAAACTGCTGGCAACAGAAGGAAGAATGCTCAGATGGGAGAGGAGCTCTCTTGGGAGCAACATCTCACCAGACTTCAAAAAATGGTGCAATAAGCTGCTGTTTCTGGCCGGTTGTATGTGTTTTATACATAAGGTCTATGTTATATGGTGATTATCTTCAATCAGCTGGATTCCATCATTACCCAAAAGTCAACCTTTTGCTCCAAAGCAGTGATGTGTACACTTTTGTTTGTGCAGTGACATCTGCCTACAACTTTACCAGTGATTTTCAAAACCCTGAAGTGTACCTTTAACATTTGAGGCCAAAATTACGAAACACCATTTTTCCCTGCGCTCTTGATGACAAATTTGTCCTTATTGTTTCATACTCAAAGTCCCAGACTACCATTACACCTGTCCTGGCTTTCCTCAATTGACTTGTGTGCTTCAGTATGTTGACTATAGAGTCAAACAAGCCCTTTAGCTCACTAGCTCCATGTTGGTCATCAAATACACATCCACACTAATTTCTCCACATTCCCATCACCACATCCTACATTCTACCACATATGTACACACAGATCAATTCACAGTTGCCGATTTAACCTGCCAGCTTGCACACCTTTAGATGTGGGAGGAAACTGGAGCACTGGGACAAGGGAAACCCATCCGGTCACAGGGAGAACAAGTAAACTCCACATAAACAACACCAGAGATCAGGCTTGAACTCTTACTGGACTTGTGAGGCAGTGCTACTGTGCTGACCCCAGGTTTCTTAGGACCTTGGTCTCCTTCATATCCATGCTGTCCTCCATGCACCTGTCTTCACCTAAAACGCCTCATCTCCTGCAGTCTCATTGTCCATTGTTTGCAGCTGTTTATTTAATCATTTATACTTGGTGCTACAGAATTCATTGTTCTTCCCTCCTACTTTGCTGCACACTTCTGAAGGTCAATTTACAGCACTTTCTGGGTTTTAGAGTTGGTGCAGAAACATGTTGTTCAGTATCATGTTCTGACATTTCCATGTTTGTATGGAATCATTGAGACATTCTATAAATTGAACTTGGTTTGCTGAAAGAGGCTTTAGTATCTCAAGAAGAGTGTTAAGCACTGAATGAAACTAAGCTGTGGAAGAATCCAAACAATCATTCACAGACTTTATTCTAAAGATGGTAGAACTTCCACTGCTGTCATATAAGATGCATTATATGCAGGATGATAATGTGGCTAGTAGGCTTGGCAATAAATTTCCAGTTCCCCCACTACAGCTTCCTGTGTAAATAATGTCACCTTTACACTCTAGATATTCCACATAAACAAGCACCATGCTGAAATTTTGAAACCAGGTCATATTTTTCCCAAATAGTTTGAATCTGTTGATCTTGTTTCCTGGATGTACTTCAAATCCACTGGTATTTCTTCACTGCCTTCTGGCAAAAGAATAAAAAAATCCTTCTGGCCTGCCTTTGTCATCAGCAGCTTCATTGTATTCACAGAAAGTTTTAATAATCTCCATTGAGCTTTGCATTGCAATACAACATTTTTCTATATTTAATTTATGTGGAATGATAGATTGTTTTAGTTATGACTTGCCATATGGTGAGGGAGCAATAGCTGCTGTCCTCTGCTACTCTCCCTGTTGGCAACCAGTATGGAAGCTGCCTTCAAGCTGAGGCCATTGTGTTGATTCCTGGAAAAGGAAACTTTGAGCATTTGGCTTGTTTGGCATCATTGACTTTTGGCATGAGGCATGATCAAGATGCACAACACTGTTATGATTTTGGAGTAGGTTTTGTTTCTTTAGCAGTGACATATTATAACTAAATAGGTACTTAATGTGTATGTAGGTGCTTCTATAATTTCATGTATTAGCATCGATGGGTATATGTACAGACATGTGAAATAGAGTCAGGAGAAGACCACTCAGCCTCTTAAGTCTGTTCTGCCATTAACTAAGATCATGTTGATCTGAATTTTATTCCAACTCTGCATTCCCATTTACCTACAGTAAATTTGTTGACTTGTTAATGAATTGGTCAATCATTGCAAGAATACACAATATGTGGCAATCTTAAGCCCTGAATATGGTGTAGTCTGTCTCTGAAGCCTGTCTCAGAATCTCCCTTATTTACTCTTGTATACAGGAAATAGACACAAATTTAATCAATCAACAAAGGTACTTTATTCACAAAACTGTGTTTACTAGACCAGCTGTTTCCAGTCATTGCCATTTAAACTCTCTCCAAAATCGACTCTCCAAATTGAGGACAGCACAGTAGTACAACAGTTGGTGCTGCTACTGCACGCTCAAACAACCCAGGATCAACTCAGACCTCGTGTCCTATTTGTGTGGCGTTTGCATGTTCTCCCTGAGACCAAGTGGGGTTTTCTTGAGTGTATGGTTTCTTGCCACATCCCAAAAATGTACTAGTAGTTTAATTGGCTGTAAATTGCCCCTAATGTAGGATAATCAGAGGGAAGATGATGGATGTGAGATATAGTAGGTTACAGAGAAGGTAAGTGGGGGAATGGAAATGTAGAGAATGCTTGAGAGCTGACACAGGTTTGATGGACCAAATAGTAGCCTCCTTTTATGTTTTAAATAAATATGATACTTGAGAAGGCCAGCCTGCAGACAATACAATCCATAAAGTGGGTGACAGCAATAAAGGAACAATTTTTGTCCATAAAATGATGCACACTCCTTTCCTGTTATCACTGATTATAAATGAAATTGCATGCAAGATTAAACAGTGCAGATATTTACCAGAATCTTAGTGCTTATATTGACATATTAGCATTCAGCAAACATTGGTTGCAGGGGTTGCTGTCAAGCATTAATGATGGTAAATCATCCATTGCCCTGATGACTCCTGATGCAGGGTTTGGACCCAAAACATCGACCATTTCTTTCCTCCCACAGATGCCGCCTGACCCACTGAGTTCCTCCAGCACATTGTTTGTTGCTCCTGATTCCAACATCTGCAGTCTCTTGTGTATCCATTGCCCTTGGTTCCCACCCAACTTTAGTGGGGCCAGGCATCATTGTCATTGTTATGAATGAATTGTGCTTGTATGGTGTGCAAATTAAATTCTAATATTGGCACAGAGAATGATTTGATTCCTTATCATGTGAATGAGTTAGGAATGTAGGAAAGTAATGGAGTAGAAATATGTGTGGGTTGTGAGTTATCCATTCTATAGCGCACATCGGTCTCTATCCCCATTAATTTCAGAATCATAAAAATTACTATAAGTTACAAAGGTAAATAAATGGTACAAAAGAGGAATAATAAGGTAGTGTTCATGGGTTCACTCTACATTGCACAAATTAAATCTTGTCGTCAAATTAAATCTTGTCATCAATGTAGTAAGAGCAGGCATATATATCAACTGCATTTCACCTGTGACAGAGTATTTACCTGGAGTATTATTGGGTAAATAGATTGGGGTTAGCAGATAATGAAGATGTGTTTGGCAACCACTTGCCAGAGGCATGAAGAGAATTGCCACAAAGGTGTTGAGTGGATGCCATCCAGCTTTAAGCTATCTTCAAAGGTAATTCAATAAGTAGGCTCTTATAGCCCTGGTTGGTCAAAGAATCTATGGAATTATAGAATGTGAGAAACTATTTCTGGGATGTGGGTGATCGTGGCAAGATCATATTTATTGTACAACCTTCATTACACTGGTGAAATTGGAATTTCTGTTGGAACTGTTCAAATTCAAGTGAGAATGAAACTTGTTCCACTGCATTAGGTCGGGAATACTGAGATATTGCTGAGGGAGGAAATTCCTGGGTATTCCCATGAAAGACCATTGATATACAAGCAAGTCAAAATGGAACTTGGATCTCTGTGCTCTTTAGATGTAGGATGCTAGGTAATGGTACATATAGAAATTATTATATCTCTTTCATGAAAGTAGAAAATGCTGGAAATATCAAAGTGATATTTCATTATTTTTACCCGCCATCTCCTCTAATGCTAAAGTAATTCAATTTCAACTGGAATGCACAAATTGCAAATTAGAACTGAAAATGATCAAAAATATCTCAGCTAAAATTCATGAGCCAAAACCAAAATGAATGATCACTTCTTAAAAAAAAATGTGGCAGTGAAAATAACCTATATCACACATCTCCAGTTGTTACAATTACCATTTAGGACTAGACCTCCCTGCATAACTTGGTTTACACTGATGAAATTAATGCACAACACATTCCCACCAAGAATTAGGAGTTTGCACTTAAGCTCATCAGCAAAACATTGCTTCTCTTGCCAGTCTTGTTGTGACGTGCACATGTGGTACATTGCGGATGAAGACCAAACGTTGCTCCCTCTAGTTGAAATTCTGGCTATCATTATTGTCCAATATATGATGTGACCAACAATGGAGGTCAGTCAGTGACCTCATAGTGGACCTTTTGATGTGCCAGTAAAGTCTAAAGCTTTTAGGGTAAGCGGGAAGGCAGAAATTAGCCAAAAATAATATTTTGTACAGTGCCATAGAGATGCCCTCAGTGTGGAATTTTACTGCTTTCTTCTTTCTTCAGTAATAGTATACTCCATATTAATCATAACACAACTGTTGATCAGAACTTTGCAGGTACTGAAGCTGTCTCGCAGCTCCTGTAAGCCAAGTTCACTCTTGCCTATGGTGTTGTCTGTGTGGAGTTTGCACAATGTCTCTCTGTGACCCGGTGGGTTTTCACCCACATCCCAAAAATATGCAGGTTTGTAGGTTAATCAGCTGCTGTGTATTGTCCCTTCAGTAGATGGATTGTAGGAGAATCGGAATTACTGTTGATGGGCATATTATGTGGAGGAATAAGATTGACAGGATTGTTCTGAGACCTGGCACACCCTCGGTCAACTAAATGGTGTCCTATATCATAACGAAATATGAGAAATGAGTACAGTTCTCCTCGGCAGAAACTGAGCAATTTCTGTACCACTTGAGCATTTGATTAAATATGAAATAGACAATAAGGTCAGTCGCAGAAAATTAGTAAATTGCAAAGAGTAGCAAAAAAGATATTACCAAAGTTTCATGCTCGGCTTTAGGTTCAAAACAAAGCTGTTTCTTAATGGAGAAACAAGCGACTGCAGATGCTGGAATCTGGATCAATACACATGGAGGAACTCAGCAGGGTCAGGCAGCATCTATGGAGGGAAATGGACAGTTAGTGTTTCAGGACAAGTCCCTTCATCAGGACTGCAGTTTGAGTATGTTGATGTTGTTGAGATGTCAAACCTATTATAATATATGCAGGGCAAAACAATTCTGATTGACTGGGAATATTTTTATTGATTGACTATGAAATATGTTTAGTGCCTGAAGCATAAAAACTTGCTGCTAGTCATTAAAATTGTTCCACCCTTCCAAGTTGGAAGTTGTTTGATTGTTGCAGAATAATTTATAGATCTATTCCTTAGCACACAGCAGATTTCAACCATAATATATTGCAAGTACTTGTCTCCTGGTATTTTATCAATAATATGCAAATTTATTTGCTGGTAATTAGTTTATAACCTTAGGCCAACCATTTATTTTGTGAATGTTTGGGGGAAATTCTACAAAATAGGTTGACGTGGTTTATATTTGCTGCAGAACTTTTGACAGGATTTGTAATTGTAAGAATAGGCTTGGCCACCTCAAACCTCCATTGTATTTTTATCTAAAATTTCCAAGTGTCTTCGTGATCCGAGTCGGAATCAGAAAAAATGCTAATTCTCTGTTTTTCTTTGACACAAATGAAATTAGATATTTTAGGAGGTAGACCTCTGTGTTCATCAATGTTATGGTGAAGGTTGAATGTTCAGCTTCTTAGATCGAGTGTCAACATTTTTTGGGGGGGAGTTTACAGCATGGAACAAATTGGGGAAGAAAATAACTCCTTTCTGCCCCTACATTATGTCTTAACCCTGGGTTATCCATCCAAAACAAAAGGCCAATATGTGGCTTGCAGGTCCAGAGCTTTGACAGTGGCTATTTTGTCACTCGTGGGTTAATCCTAAATCCATATGCCCGAGATATCTGATGGACCTTCAGTTAAATAAAAATATAACATTACTTTGGTTAATCAGCAAATTTCTATAGTGTATGTTTCAGACCAAGTTCTTGGATATTTTCTCAACCACTGAGTATCATTTAGTTGTGCCCTGCCACAAGCTTTTTATTTTTCAGTGCCAATAGTCTTTATTAGATGTATAAATGCTAGTTTCATACAGTGGACTTGCACCTTGTAGAAGATGGTAAAATGCAATCTCACTTCATGTAGCACTCTCAGAATTAGGAAAAACTTGTTAACTAGTAATGTGGTTTAGATCCAGCACCATGTCTTTCAGAGGAGTAAAGACAGCTTTCTCTGGCATATTGGTATATTTCCAAAAAATAACAAAATATTAATAGTTCCATTGCTTGGTGGACATGGCCTTAGGCTTGCATATTCCTAATTGGTGTTACTATGACACTGGATTATAGAATAGGTATAGACTACAGATATTGTAGATTTTCCTTGGTATGCTCTATAAAATTTAGTGGGCATCATATCTGGAAGTTTATTAAATCAGTCCATTTAAGTTCTAACCAAGCTTGTTTTTAATGGATTTAGATGCTAGCAGCATACTTTAGTTGCACTGTGCAGGTTGATCAGATCAAATGAGAAAACTGTTATCCTCGCGTCAGGGTACATTTTGATGTAGTTGGGACTGTCAAGTGAGAGAGCATCGTACTTTGCTCAGATAATTGCAAAGCTAAACTTAAGGGATATCACCTTTCAAAAACTTGAATTGCATTGAGTAAGTATTAACTTCACAAGAAGGAGCAATAGAACAAATACGTAACTCAGTGTGATAAGCTACTGATCTGAGCGTACGGTTTAAATGTATAATTCCTGCTGCTTTCCATTACAAAATAATGATTGAAGTAACAGAAGCAAGTTAATAGAAACTGTTATTTTCCTCACCGATCTTGGGCATCCATGAGGTTTTGGGTTTTTTTTCCAGCTGATTTTAACTCCTGTTTCATTGCAGAAGATTTTCCTTCACTCTGCATGATATCTCAAATTATTGTGTGTCTGTTCTTGGTTCAAGGCTTATCTGTGGCACTGCAGCTGCTGCATGGAGATATTGATCAGATCCGAAGAGAGTACCCAGTTTTGTTCACGAGAGGTGTGGCTATCACCAGAAAATTGGGCTTCTCAGATATTATAATGCCAGGTACGTTTTTGAAAAGTAATCTATCGACAAGATGAAACTATTTTATTTTCTCCAGGATGCTCTCAGAGTATGGAAATTACAAAGAAATATCTGAATTTATAAATTATTTACATGAGTTTTACGACTTTATGATTCAGCTTTAAAGACTTTGAATTATCTAAGTAACTCGTACTCAAAGGAATCAAAAAGGCTAATGTTATAATAGACTCGGTACTAGTCACACTCTGGGGTAAAGTCTCATTCCAGATTTTTGTACATACTCAAAGCTGACCCTTCAGACCAGTACTGAGGGAGTGCTCTACTGAGAGGGCACCAATGTCTCAGGTTCACAGTGTTGCAGTCTATTCAAAGAGAAGAGGGGATTTATCGATGATGTCTTGGCCAATACTTTTCCTCAATCAACACAGTTAAAATGAGCAATTTTCTGGTATAACATAAAACCAGAAATTGCTGGAAATGCTCAGTGGGCTAGGCAGCATCTATGGAAACAGAAACAGAGTTAATATTACAGGTCAAATTGGAAAGGGAGATTTTGGGGAGAAAATGTTTAGTCACAGAGAAAGTGGTGAAAGGGAAAGATAGAACAAAGAATATCTGTAAGTTGAGATCTGGATTGAGGTGGGGATGAGTTGTAAGGGTCATCCAGTCAAGTGTGTTAACGGGAGCAGTCAGGGTTGATAATATAGACAAAAGAAACAATATGTTATTAACAGGCTGTGGGACCTGTCCAGCAGTTCAAGCTGTACTGATGGAGAGAAAAAAAGCAGAGACTGTATCACCTATAAATGACTTAGAGTAGAAATGGCCAGCCCTGATACATGCAGGAAAAAAAACAAAATCAGAACAGACAGTAACAGACCCTTCGGCCACCATGTCTGCACCTACCATGATGCCAATGTAAGTTAATCCTATCTGCCCACAGGTGGTCCTTATCCCTCTATACCCTGCCTGTTCATGTGTCTATCTAAATGTCTCTTAAGCTGTCGTATCTGCTTCTACCACCTCACTGTTCCAGGCACCTACCACTCTCTGTGTAAACAAAAAACTTGCCCTGCAAATCTTTCTGAAACTTTCCTCCTCTTGCCTTAAACTTATGCCTTCTCGTATTTGACGTTTCCACCCTGGGGGTTAAAAAGACACTGGCTCTCCACTCTATCTGTGCCTCTCATAATTTTATATACTTCGTTCAGGTTGCCCCTCAGCCTCCAACACGCCAAAGCAAATGATCCAAGTTTGACCAACCTCTCCTTATAGCTACTACGTTCCAATCTAGGCAACATCCTGGTGAATCTTTTCTGCACCCTCGCCAAAGCCTCCACATCCTTTCTGCAGTGTGGTGACCAGAACTGCACACAGTACTTCAGATATAGTCTAACTGCTGTTCTAAACAACAGCAGCATGAATTCCTAACTTCTATACTGAATGCCCCAACCGATAAAGGTAAGCATGCTGTAAGCCGCTTTTTCCACCCTATCCAATTGCATTGCCACTTTCAGAGAGTTATGGACCTGTAACACAAGATCCTTCTGTATGTCAATGGTCCTAAAGGTCTTGCCATTTACTGTATATTTTTTTCTCGCATTTGACCTCCCACCCAAATTGCAATACCTCAAATTTGTCAAAATTAAAATGCATCTTCCATTTCTCCACCCAACTTTCCAACTGAACTGTATTCTTTATCCTTTTGACAATCTTTCTTGCTCTCCACAATTCCACCAATTTTCATGTCATCTGCATACTTACTTATCAGACCACTTACATTTTCATCCAATTTGTTCATGTATATTACAAATAACAGAGGTCCCATCATTAATTCGTGCAGAACACTACTGGTCACAGACCTCCACTCTACTCAGAAAAACACCCCTGCACCACTACCATCTGTCTCCTATGACTAAACCAATTTTGTATCCAGTTTACAAATTCACCATGGATCCCATGTGATTTAATCTTCAGGATCAGGCTACCATGAGGCATATCAAATGAAGTTGGCATTTGCTATTTATCGATCCAAATAATTTTGACTTTCGTTTAAATATATCTATTGTTGTTCTACATCTTCTTCCAATCCAGAAAATCCTTTTCCCTTGCCAAATCTTGTTTTCTAACCAAAAAAGCAAGGTATTATTTTTAAATACTACTATGATTACTCATCCATCTTTTGGGATCTATCATGACCATGATGTATAGTGTAATAACACATTAGGTTTTTCCTATTGGGCCTAACAACTCAAGCATCTTTTGCGTAGTTGGGGTCACGTTCAATGATGCTGCCATTTGGGCCTTGGACTTGCAGAGGATCCCTGACATTAGTGCATGTTGGTGGAAGTCGAAGATTTACTAAGATTCCCATTGTGCTCAGTGGCAGTACCCAGTTAAATTCGGATCCCCTACCGTTATGTTGGGGAGTTGCCTTCCAGATCCAAGGCCCGATTGAATGTAGGACAAAGATTTTGGAGGGAAAAATGGAATGATAGTTACTGTTTTGTAAAATTTATTTTGGTTTACTTGTTTATTTTTGTTCTTCTGGTTAATGCCAGATCATGTGGTGACCATTTTTGCTCATAAATTGACATAATCCAGAGGAAAATTGCCCTGGAGATCTTTTCCAGTGAAATAGGGCCAATCAAAAAAAAAATCAGAATATTGCTGTGCACTATTCACATAAATGCATGTTATGTTGTTCCCTCAATGTCAGGTGCACACTTGATGAAATCACTTTTTATCCAACATCTATTATAATTCAGAGCTTTCAGGACCAACCTATGCCTGCTGTTGAACAGACACAGTACATCTTAGTGCACAATGTTACTTGGTTGTTTTTGCCACTATTTAAGATATCTTTGTTAGTCACATACACATTCGAAACACACAGTGAAATGCATCTTTTGCGTAGTGTTCGGGGGTCGGCCTGCAAATGTTGCCACACTTCCGGTGCCAACATAGCATGCTCACAACTTCCTAACCTGCACGTCTTTGGAATGTGGGAGAAAGCTGGAGCACCTGGAGGAAATGCACGCAGTCACGGAGAACGTACAAACTCTTTATAGACAATGGCCCAAATTGAACTCGGATCGCTGGCACTGTAATAGGGTTATGTTTTAAGGAGACACTCAGCCGTCTTTGGGATACCTGACTAGGCAGCTGCAGAAGTGGCTGTGTACTTTCCAAATGTCACAGAATACACACAGACAGATGGGCGGACATGCACATACGGGCACACACACACACTGTGTAAATGAATTGCTAGCCAAGTGTTTAACTCAGCTCCTTCGTGTAGTTGAATATCTAAATTATAATAGGAGACAATCTTTTCTTACGGCCAAATGGGTTTAATGCACACAAAGTCATATAGGATACAATACCAAACATATATAATACCTATGAAAATAACCCTTAAACCCTACATTTCCAAGCTATTGGCATATTTACCACATCAGGAGAGGCTTTTGCCTGGCAAATGCTTAAAATGACTTTATAAAGTATGCTTTGAATGAAAATCCAGATGAAAAACTGAAACTCTTTTGCAGATGTGTATAGTTGTACGTTAACCTTTCCCCGCTCAGACATGGTGTGAGTGGACTGAAGTTTTCAATATAGTTTTTCAAGACTCTGCCCTAAATACAGATCTGAGCTTTAAATGCTGCAACAATTAAATATATTATTGCTTCTCTTTCCAAATCTGCCTAATTTGCTGAGTTTTTCCAATGGGCAATTTTCTTTCAGACTTCTAGCACCAGCTCCATTTGATTTGGTATTAAGTGTATTGAGAATCTGTTCTATTACAATTTAATAAAATTATTTCAAAGCTCTGGAATTCCCTCCCTAAAGGTATCAACTTCTCCATTCCCCTTTAAGTTGCTCCTTAAAATCTATCGTTAAAAAAGTGTTTCTTTTCTGTCACTTATCCTGATATTTCTTTGGCTTGTTGCAACATTTTTCAGTTAACCTTCCTGTAAATCATCACGGTACATTATTACAGGTCAGATCACACTGCCTGCAGTTCTCCCACACCTGTTCTTACGTGGGCCGGATGAGAAGGGTCTTACTCTATGTGGCCACAAATCCAGCATTTCTGACATCCTTCAACAGCCAGAAAGCTGGAGGGGAAAGCATAGCATGCAGTTATGTGAACAGTGCACAAAAGATGTACTGATCTTTTTCTTGACTGGCCCTGTTTCACTGGAAAAATCTCCAGAGCAATTTTCCCCTGGAATATGTAAATTTATGAGCAAAAAATGGGCACCACATGATCCAGTTTCTAGTTGTGCATTCTTTGTCTTCTCTGACTGTGTTGTGACCTTGTACAACCTTAAATCCAGCCTTATGCCTTAATGACTTCGCTCATTGAGGGCAGGCTTACCATCATTCTCAGATTCCTAGCATCGGGGTTATTCTAGGCTGCATCTGCTGCATTTTACAGCTTGCTACTCACTGGGCATTGGAGAGATGACCCAAACTCTCTAACAAGAAGTGGAAACTTCATTGACCTCAGGCCATAGGAGAAGGCAGAGAAGGCACAGACATTTGCCTGCATTATAGGCTCCTCAGACTACTATCCTCCAAAGACTGTGCTCATGTCTTTACAGAGTCATCCCCAACAACTACCTTCCAAGAGCGCAAAAGCGTAACCTTAGGTGGTCTCCATGCACAAAGAGCATGCCTCCTGCAGATATTGTTCATCACCAGCCTCTTGACCCCTGAGCCCATGATGGTATCCCACATACTCCCTTCATTGCAACCTCCGTTCATTCAGTAGTAGCACTCACCTGTAGCTGGAGTTGTGTTGCTTGTATTATGGTATGTACTTTTAAGAGGTGGCTCCAAAGGACTTCATGCTGACAGATGTGAGAACTTGTAACTTAAAAATGGGGAGACTTCCTCTGAGACTGACAAAGTGAACTTCAGTATGGTGTTGTTCGGGGAAACAAAGAACGTTGTCCTATGAACCTCACAATTGAAGTTGGTGCTTTTCGTGTAAATTTCAAAAATGAATTGGGGTGATTCACAATGCTGTTTTCACACCAGAAAATGGTATGGAGCACTTTCTCGGTCAAGATATTTATTCATTCAGTCACAATGAGATGACAACTTCCACCAACAGAGGGCAGTGGATTCTTGTCAGTTAAAAATGTGTAGGTAATTTTAAATGATTACAGATCTGGGGCATATTTTATGCTTGGGAGTGCATTGAAACTATGCCTCTTGACTAATGTTATCCATAGGTTATTACATAATCTCAGAGTTTAAAAATTCACAGAGGCATATGTGCATTTAAAGCTCGTCGGGCAAATTAACTGCATTGTGTGGCACAGAGCAGAAAAACGTAGGTTCTGCACTGTTAATGTTGTTGGGAGAGGTAAAATAATGTTGCAATGAAGTTCAAGATTTCAATCTTGTGGGAGCATTAATCAGCAGGGATCTGAACCCCTACAGGAGAATATCAGGTGAGGACTGTATGGCCAATGCTTAATGTGCTGCATTCATGCTGCATCAGAGGTAAGTTTATTTCATATCCAACAAGGAAAGAGGAATTACAATATTTAGTTTCAGGTATTAAAGACTGGAAAAATATCTTGCATAGTGTAGTAAATTAAAAGAAATTAATGGTGTAATGTGGACAGAGAGAGCTAGGGATTCAGATGCATGAGCTTAAAATGCAAATAGTTGAAAACATTAGTCCAAATCTTAGAAGTAGTTGGGCTCCCTACTTCTGGTCCCCAATGCCTGTTCTTACCTAGGCTGGAGGTAGTTGGCCAATTTGATCTGAGCAGCAACATTGTCTCCAGTGGTGCAGGAAGTGTTGCTGTGACAGCTGGTAAAGCCAGGTGTAAAAACAAATTTATTTTTAGTTTTTAAATGCCTCAAGGACATTGTAAATAATTCTAACAAATAAAAATTGAACTAAAAACACCCAAGACATTTATGGTTTGTAAAATTAAAAAAACAAAATAAACAGTTTCTTTCCCCTTGGTTTCCTAATCTACAGTATTACAAATGTGGAGTTTCAGACCCTGCTCTGGCTCGATGCAGAATCAGAGAGACAGTTTTCCCCATTCTGGTGCAGAGAAGTCCAAGCATAATGAAATACTGCCACAAGGAGTTCTGCAGTAAGCAAACTGACAGAATTAGGATTCCCAAACTACCTGTGAAGTCCAGACAACCACATGCAATAGCACATGTGAGGAAGTCTGAGACATGTTGCAGTTTCAACTGGCAGAACCTGGATAGTTCTGTTTGGAATAGTGGCAAGATCTGGCCCATTTTTAGAAATGAGAGTTTGAAATGTTATTGAGAATGAAGTAATGGTCATGATGATATACAATATATTCATAATTATAATACTGTGTGGAACTTTTAGCACCACATGAGAATGAGGGACTTAAAATGGTTGAGAGAATTCAGCATGGATTAATTGGGCTGATGGAAGGATGGGAATTCATAGATATTGAGAGATTAGGTATTGAGACTATTACTGGAGCAAAGAGGAATAAAGAAAATCTAGAATTGTTTTATAAAATTACAGCAAATTATGTTGAAAGAATAGTGAAATACTATTTTCCTTGTTGAGTTCATGTCAAGGTGCCAACACTTTAAAATTGAAAGGCAGAAGAGTGTTTTGGAGAAAATTTTATATGTAGACAATGCTGAAGGTTACAATGCTATGTCACGTGGATGGTACAGAACAGCTTTTTAGGAAAGGTAAGTAAACATTTGGAACAGAAAAAGCTACAAGGCTCTGGGAGAATGCAGTGAATTCATTTTGCATCACCCATAGACAGCATGGGGCGATTAAACTCCCACCTTGCTGTAAATGCGTTGTTCTACACAAAGCAATATTTAATGATTCACATACAAATAACTTCATCTTTTTAGATGCAAAGGCCTCCTGCAACAGGTTATCACATAGGATATCAGAATTGTACATTACATAAAGAAGCCATTCAGCTCCCTGAAAGGGCTACTAACAGGACTGCTCTTATTCTGCATGTTTTTTGTTTCCATAGATTGCTGCATTTAGGTGACACTGGACAAGAGATGGAATGGGTGCATTAATTAAATAACCTGTGACTCATAATTAAATTTTCATCTCATAAATGCCATTCTTGGCTCCATCAATATAACAAAACTGAATGGCGTGCTAATGTTTCGTTCCATGAAATTCTAGATTTTCTCTACCCTACTCCTGAATTTCAGATACTAATTCCTCGAACTGCCAAATGTAAACTAGGTATTTCTTTACTGAGAGTTGGAGGAAACATTTTCAGAGTTTGAGCTGGCTTGCAGGATGGTGCAGGATTCAGTTTGACCCAGGTGCAGGTTCATATCGCATTTGAAGAAAATTACAGAAATCCTTTTGTTTTTTAAAAAAAATTTTAATAAAATATTTCTTAATACTAAATATTTTCTGTTATTCACTCAGGTG
>JARFYF010000029.1:24371733-24383208 GCA_030265395.1 Rhina ancylostomus | reverse complement strand
CTACTGAACAATTTAAAGAACACCGAGTCACTCTGAGAATGACATTTTCACTTCTTGTTGGAAGAGTTTATGCATTGTATCTGGTTATCTGCCAATTTATTTCACACAGCTGCCAAGGCAGTGATTAATGCAATTCTGTGAAGGCCCCATTATGGCAAATACCTTCAATAAAGTGTCAGTTCGGACAATAAGGCAGTTTTGCAAAGCTGCAACTCACGATTTATATAATCTTAGAATGCCAAAAAGGCTGATCCACTACTGTTGTGGCATGTATCTTTTTTTTTCTTTTTTCTGACAGTTGACTTTTATTAAAAATTCCAGCTATTTCACAGCAATCTGAGCATTTTTCTAATTCTAATTCTAGGCACAGGAATATATATTTAAATATATCGTTCATTCTCGGAGTCTATACACTCTTGCAACTGGTGGACAGAATGAGGAAGAATTTCGAAATAGCATTTATGAACTATTCCAGTCAGTGAGATATTTCCTTTCCATTGAGAGCCAGGGATCATCCATCATTACACAAACTCAGGTGAGTAGTTTAAACCTTAACCCTGCAATAACTCGGTGTATCATGTTCTAATTTTCTTAGGTGTTGATCGGGTACTGCCAATGTTCAGCCAGGCCTAATTATTTTTCCCCTCCATTTCACTGTGTCTAACAACACAATAAAACTCTAATCCAGGATGTTTAGGACTTTATTGGTCCCAGATTAGCAAATTTTATGCACTATTGGATGTTATTCAGTTGTGCTGTGCCTAATTTTCATGTCTTTGTGAAGCAAAGAGAGAAATTCCATACCTTCCTCAAACCACAACTGATTTTCATTTGCTTTATGGTTGATTTTACCATTCTGACATACGCTGACAAAGATTTTCGTAAATTTTGATAAGATTCTCCAACAGAGTGATCTCTATAAATTTCTAAGTTGCTAGTTGTGCCACGTGATATTTAGAGGCCATTCTGGCAATCCTTTTAAGATTGCTTCTCCAATATGGGTGCTAGTACAGAAGTGATAATGATGAAATGGCAGCCCTGTTTTATACCTCATTCAATTTTCTGTTCCTTTGAAGACAGTCTCAGAGGCAAAGGAACAGAGTGTAGATGGCTTGCTTCTGGGTTGTTATCAAATATATGTCACCCACAATCCTTTATATAGTTGCTAAAGTCCAGAATGTCACCTTGTAACATATCATTTTCAAGAATGAGAGTTAATATGTTTGATTTATTTACAGACTAAGCTGTAATTTGGATCAATACTTTTGCCCGTGGAAAGATCAAACAAAATGCTGACATTTTTACTTTGTTTGAATTGGTAATGTCAGGAACATTGATAATTTTTTCTGTTAGATATAATTTAAAAAGTAAATTTTGAAACAATTTTATTAAGTTTAGAGATGTATTGGGATTTGTTTAGATTGTCTTGTCTCACATCTCAGCACATGGAACATTCCCTTTGAAGTCATAGGTTAAGGTAGTTATTGCTTAATTGCTACAATTTATCAGACAGGGATTATCAAATCAAAAGAAATACTGCAATTCTGGAAATCTGAAGTAAGAATGCAAAGGGCTGGATATACTCAGCAAGTTGGGCATCTCTTTGAGAGAAGAGCAGGGTTAGCATTTCAGATGGATCTTCCTCCAGAACTGGATGGAATTAGAGATGGTTCAGTTCTTAGGGAGGTACATTAGAACAGCAAGAAAAGAAAAAGAATAAATGAAAGTAGGATTTGCCTTGGTATGACTGATTTTGGAGGAGAACACATATAGTTACCTATATGTCTTTTGTGAGCTTAATCTTTAATTCCTGGATATGAGAACACACCACCCTGTCTTCTCTGCACGGGTCCCTGCTCAAAAGAGATTTTCAGAAAGGACAGAAATCTGGAGAGACCAAATTACAAACCAGCATGATGATTCAAAATAACAGAGGTACTGGCCAAGTACAAAAAAAGACACATCTGGAGAGACTGAGAATAACACTTGATTAATCAGCACCCACTGGCCAAAAAACATGGAGCAGTGGTTATGATCTGCATTACTGAATTCAATTTTGAGTTCATAAAGTAGGAATCTGATTAAACTAAGGATGTTGCTTACCATTGAGCCTCATTGGAACAGCCTGGGAGATCAGTGGTTATTATGGGAGTGGGATAGAAAATGATATACACAAATGACTGGAAGCTCAGTTACAATTGTGGATTAAGTGGGGCTAAACAGAGAAGCAATCATGAACTTTGTACTCCATGTTATGAGAACAAATCAGGATTTGTGGAGAAAGGTCATTGACCTAAGACTTTAACTCTGTTTCTCTCTTCACAGATGCTGACTGACTTGCTGAGTATTTTTTGGTGTTTTCTGTATTTTTTTTCAGGTTTCCAACATCTGCTTTGTTTTGCTTTTGAAGACTAAACTGAAAGAATTACAAGTAAACTACTGCCTCCTGTTGAAGTAGTGTTTATGACCCTAGTGGAGTTTTGATATTTGAGTTAAATTTTTATCTTTCCATTATCTTTACCAGGCTGTGTTTCTGAGCTCCTTTCCAGCTGTATACTCAGAAATGCTGAAACTGATAGATGTGCGAGAAGTTGCAAATCTGGTTAGAGACACGTTGCGCAGCATGCCAGATATCCTACATGTGGAATATTCACTGGAAGCTGTCAAGCTACAGTGCATCACTAAAACAGTAGAGAGCCAACTTTTTGCTAATCCGGGTAAGAGATGATTATTTCACTATTATATCAAGTTCTCCAATCTGTTGATGTATGAAATTCCAGAGATGGTTATTGCAATTGGCCAACATTATTCTTGTTGAATCAAAAGATCTATATTTGATAGACAGGCCAGTGATCCCAGCAGGGTTTATTAAAAATCTTTCACTGGATTTAAACAGATGGAATAATGTTTTTTATTATTCAAAAGGAAATGTTTGCAGTGAAGGGGATGAGGTTTAATTACTTTATGAGAACATAACTTTCAACTTATAACAACATTACTTTTAATTTTATGTTGATGAATATCCTGTTCTACATATTCCCTGTTACTCAATACTTGCAGCTTGTTACGTAATCATGTTTTTGGAAAATATGCAAAACTACTGCATATTTACTAAAAAAAAACTTCAATAAATATTAAATGCACCAATGTACAAACTGACTTTTCCTAGCTGTGTTTTATAATTGTGAAAATGTTGATTCAAGATTTGCTTGAAATGAAGGTGTCAACTACATTTTATAGTAGTTTATTTGGAGGAAACTAGAAGGGCAGTTAAAATTCAAGAATCAAGAAAAATATAGTTCATATGTATAGAACTGCTACATATTTCACCTTTACTGACACATGCTTTCATTTTTTTGGGGTGACATTCTGCTTACCATGGTGGAATTTGAACTTCTCCGCATGTTTAGCTATTTAAGGTTGTCTCCTGAAAGCTTTGAAACTGACTGCACTTCTCCATGTTTAAGCTTTTAAAGACAATAAAAAAAAAGCTTTAAATGCAGTTTCAAGGTTGGTGGATAAAATGCATTTGTGGCTATGAACCACCCTGATTCACTCTAACATTAAATGGTCTAGAATTGGTAAACTAGTTGATGTTGAAAGCTGCTTGTTGGACTTCACATTTGTAAGGCTTGCCAACTGGAATTACTGAAGAAATGTGATTTTGGAGTTTTATTATATTTTGTTAGTTCAAAGTCAGACATTACTTAAAAAAATTAGAGAAACATTCAATATACTTTTATATCAGTGTATTGTGCAAATATTTTTGAATATTAAGTAACTGTTGGAGTAAATAATTTGTCTTAGAGGAAAGGTAATTCTGGAACATAAGCAAATATGTCATGGAACTTTGCATCATTTCTGCAGTTTGAAATAACAGAATAGCACAACATGAGTAGATCATTTGGTTCCCCATGTCTGCATCTGTGCCATCAATTTTCTTATCTGCTGCACAGCAAAGGGTTTGTAGCTTTTTTTAATGGTATCAGGTAACACAATGTTTATGACAAAATCAAAGTGTAGCAGCATTATTGTCTGTTGCACATAATTGGTTACACGCCATCCTCTGTCAGAAAGTTGCACTTGCCCACATAATAACTGCACTTCAAAAGTAATTGGTTTGAAGCACTTTCAGGACCCAGGCATGAGATAAGTACAAAATTGTTTGTTCCTGTTCAGCAGTGACTATAGTAAGAAGGTTGTGGAAATCTGGATGAAGTACAAGTTTCCTCATTACTGATGACTAGGCTGAACCTCTCAATGAAGACACAGACAGTATTAGGATGATATGTTGACTTCTTGATTCATTTTTGCATTTGTTAGGAAAACTGGAATTGGAGTTATCTTAATAAGATGACGCATCAGCTATATTAAAACAAAATTATCATAATCTGGACCTGAAGGCTCATTGTATGAATCTGAGAAGGGATGGTTTGATTCAGGAAAGGAATAAAATCCCTGCCTTGTTCCTCAATGTATATTCTAATCGATATATAGAAATACTTCAACATAAACTAGCGTACATATCTGAAAGCACACCACAGTTTGAAACACAAGAAACTTTAAAAAGCAATGAGCAAGTTGTTATCTGTTTAAAATCTCTTCGTTATTCTAAGTGAGACCTCTCCCTATTCCTCTGTCTTAAATAGCGCTTCATCTTAAATAGCTGACAGCCCTTAAGAATATGAAGTGCTCTGGACTGTTCAAAATGTAGGTCTGACAGTTTCCCTTCTAAATAACACTTGGAGGATGCACCTTGCTGTGTTCAGGATGGTTAAGCAAGTGATTGACTCAATAAATCAAACACTGTGGATCATTTGAAGTCACTAGAATTAAGAAAGGCATCAAAATATGGGAGAGGTGGGATTTTTTCAGACACCTTTTTTTAACAAAAATCAGCAGAAAGGCAGGTTGGTGAATCTGACGTATGCTTTGGGTAAAATATTTGTGAATATGTTGAAAAACATGTTGCAGAACAAATGGAGAGAAATGTCAAATTATCATGACAAAGATGTGTTTGAAAGCAATGTTTTGCAAACTTGTTAGAATTCTTCAAAGAGGCATTAGAGCTTCTGTGTAAAGTGAATTGGTGGCGGTATTGTTAATTTGGCCTTGAAAAGACTTCCCTCAAATGCTCCATTTAGGATGTTAGTCCATAATGCAAAAGGGAGAAGGCAGAAGTACAGGAAGTCCCCGGGTTACGAATGAGTTCCATTTTAGAGACTGTTCGTAACCCGATTTTGTACCTAACTCAGAACAATGTCCGGGCATGCACACTTGGCCCGGGGCTCGCGGCCGTGCATGCACACTTGGCCACGAAGGTCAGTCTGTAAGTACGGACTTCTTGTACGTGGAAAAGTTGGTCATTTCATAGGGAAAGCTTATTAACCATTTTGCCTTCAGAAGCTTGCAATATATAGAGAATGAAATTCAACAATGCTTTGTTGAAAAACTGGCCATTTGCTTTTTGCTGCGTTCTTAGAATCAATGTAATGAACATTTTATCCCATATTTCCAAAAATGCTGTCACAGTTTAGTATTCCTATTTGTTTGGTAACAGGATCATTGGTCATTGGTCCACCCTTCTTTGAATAAGTGTAATATCCCACTTCCACATGATCTAATTGTTTGATTTCTTGGCCCTGTTTACATTCCTTACTCTCTAAACTGAGAACAATTTGTGAACAATAATGCAGATGTACCCAAAGTCTAAAAGTATTTTGTTCAGGAGCTATATGTGGCTTAGTATGAAGGTTTTACTGTTATATTGACATGATCTTTGGCTTTGACTTTGTAGTGATGCTCAGTGTCATTTGAAATGAAACAATATTATTTTTGTAGGCTTATTTCATTATCACGGACATTGAATAACTGATAAAAAGTATATACTGTAGGATTTTAAAATAGTATGCAATTGCCAATATGGCCAGGACATTGACTCTATATCCTAATTGGAATAAATAGTCTTTTTATTTCTTTTGCGGAATGTTGGTGTCAACACCAGCATTTGGTCATGGACGATGGTGGACAACCACTTTCTCGAACTGCTGCAGTCTGTGAAGTGAATGTACTCCCACATACTGCTGAGTAGAATGAGAAATGGTATTTAGGAAATGATAATGAATAGGTTTTCCATTAATAAAATGTGGAAACATTGGAGGCTAATTTAAAATTCATAGATTGTGACGACACTAGTTCCTTTCGACATAAAAGGTTACATCCTGTTTTGTGCTTCAGCTGTTTTAACATAGTCCTGGAAGGAAGAGTTGGAATTTCCTTTTTGAGAGTACTGGTGAAGGAAGGGCACTGGCCATGAAGCTACCTTTGATGTAGGATAAGAACATGATGAAAAAAAAACAGGAGTAGAGGCCAGTGAGTCCCTCAAACCAGCTCTGCCATTCATTTAGATTACGAGTGATCTGATCTTGGCCTTGTAACTTTTTCCACTCTCTCCCCATCTCCCTTAACTCCAACAAAAAAAAACTCTACCTCCACACAGTGCAGCCTTGTAGCTCTTTTCTTAGAACCATGTGTTTCTTTTCCCCACAGCGATATCAGCTTTGCTGTGTGACTCTTCAAAATGGGATTAATGATACGCATTGGTGACAGATCACAAAGTGAAAATGTTCTGCTTTCCAGTGCCCAGTGAAAAGTGGGAGTCATTTCAGCTGCATCAACTGCTGCTGTGATAATTGTTGAACCAGTCTTGGGGTGTTTTAGTCAGCTGAATTTGCAGCCTAAAGATGTGTTGAGATAAAACACATTTTAAAAAACCCTCAAGTGGGAAACTTAGCCTAATAGCCTTCCAAGGATGGATTTACCAAGGATGAAGTTCACCTCCACATCTGTTTCTTAACTGGTCAAATTGCAAGTTTAGTATTTTGGCAGCACAATGGTAATATCTACAGTTGGTGGTACTTGATATAAAGCACAAAAGGCAAGGGTAGCCTTATAAAGCACGATCTACTGAGTAATGTTATTTGTGGTTGGGGGAAGGAATTGTCTGAGAGTGCTGTATTTTCTCAGTGCAAACTGGAATACAAGATTTATTTGATAAATTTGTCTGATAATGTGATTAAAATTGGAGAGAAGTATACTAAGTCGTTGGAGTTTAGCGTCAGATATGATGTTCCCCCCAAAGCAGACTGTGGTGTGATCACTTTTCAAGCCATGTAACTAATGGCATTTAAGCCTGCACTTTTTAAAGAGACCAAGTTAGGCTTTTAAAAGATACAAGCTCTAAAAATCTGATTTCAGGAAGAAATTATTTGCTTTGTGACTAGATATTCCAGGGATGTGCCAGAAGTTATGGTTACATTTGTGCCATCAAGTTGGAATTCCTGCATGAATTCCATTGTCCCAAAACACTGGCTTCTCTTTCCCAGCAATATCCAATCTGTGCTTCAGCATGAGATTCCAAATGGAGCCCAGAGATGGAATGCAAACTTGTGGCAATCTGCCCACTGAACCTATGTTAGTTTTTAATCAGTCCATAGTTGCAAAAGAGAGAGCAGTGGCTGCAAGGGAAAAAGATTAAGTATTAAGAGCCAAACTCAATGATTTAAGATCAGATTCTTCCCCTCTGCCATTAGATTTCTGAACAGTCCATGAACACTACCTTGTTATTTTTGTTTGCACTATTTACTTGTAATTTATAATAAATGTCTTTGGACTGTACTGCTGCCGCAAAACAACAAATTTCACGTCATATATGTCAGTGATATTAAACCATTATAATCTGATTCATTATGTTGGATACTTGTTTTTATGCATTTGCATGTATATTTCTAAAGTTCAATTTTTTTAAGTCTTTGTAATAGTTTCTTTGATTTGCTATTCTCGTTGGATGTTTCAGAGGCAGAAAGACTTCCTAAGATTTTGACAGCTAACAAAGCTACGTGACTTGGCTAAGCCAGCTATCAATATTTTCTTTTCATTGGTTTCCTGGAAGGCCCTTGTGATGGGATAATATAATGCGAGACTTCCAAGTGGGTCCTTGCCATTTAGGATATGGATGTGGCAGCAGAGAGGAGGTTCACAAATGGAAAACTTTATATTTACCCTGTAGTCATCAGTGTGCTTGGTTAGTTGCCACTGGCAGCAACTGTTGGCCTAATCTCTCAGCACTGCTATGTAAGAAACAAGTGATAACCTTACGTGAGAAATTTGGCAATTATGCATGCACCTTTACATGACAAGTTTTAATATGAAGCAAAATATTTCCCATAAAATAACAAAGTAACTTGCATTTTCAATGGAAGAAGGCATTTAGTGCCACACCAGCAGCAATTGTAAATATTCAGATGCCAAGCTTTGCCATGACCATCAATATGACAATACTATTATTTATTGTCAATGTATTCTAGATTCTCGTTGCATTCTCCTCCCTGTGGTTCTTCACCATCTTCACATGCATCTGCAAGAACAGAAGGATCTCATTATGTGTGCACGCATCCTTAGTGCCATGTTTTGTCTCATCAAGAAGGATGGCACTGTGAGTATTTAAGTGATACAGGGTCAACAAGCAGATTTACATTTTTTTAAAAAAGTGATATTTGGGTATTGAAAGTCCTTGCTTAGTTTCTGCTTCGTAAAGTAATGACCAAGTTTAATATTTTCAGTTAGTATTTGGGATACACTTCCTTCTTGTAAAATAAAACCCTTTGGCTTCGTTAAGATGCTACTTTTAAAAAAAAGAGCTGAATCCTTTACTTTCTTTCAGCTAAATGTTAAAAAGACAGAAATCTGTATGTTTATCATTGATCTTCTGACACCTCACCACCTCTGAGTAAACCAGGTTCTTTACCACCTCAATGTCCTTTTTAAAAAAATTTTATTTACAGTGTGGTAACAGGGCCTTCCAGCCCAACAAGTCCACACCGCCCATTTTAAACCAGAAATTAACCTACCCGTACGTCTTTTTAGAATGTGGGAGGAAACTGGAGCACCCGGAGGAAACCCACGCAAACACGGGAGAATGTACAAACTCCTTACAGACAGGGATGGGAATTGAATCCTGATAACTGGCACCGTAATAGTGTTAAGCTAATCACTATGTTACCGTGCTGTCCTAATTGACCCTGAGGTGAATTTCGATTCCTTACTTTGTCCATCACAAAGATAAATTGCTTACACATCCTCAGTGACATGTATCTGCTGCTGGAATTCTCACTTTTGTGTTTGTCACCTGTTGTCTCAACTTTTTCCGTGTTCACCTGACAGTCTTGAATCTCCATCATAGACTTCAGATTACCCAAAATATCATTGCCTGTAACATATCACATCCAATCTCCCACCTGTCTAATGCTCTGTGCTCCAGTGATTCCCAAACCTTTGCTTTACAAAAAGACTTTCTTGGTATGTAAATCCTCCGTGTCATCTAGGACCTTGTGTAGAGTTTTCATCCTGAACATTAACACCTTCAATAAAGTGAAATCTTAGATGTCTTTTAAGATGCTACCTAAACACACTGTAATCTGAATTCAATAATAAAAATGTTTGAGCACACAGTTCATTCATTGCGCAGTCTCAGGCAAGCCATTCAATGTAAACTTCTGTTTCCACTTTGACTCTGATTGCACTTTGTAAACTATTGTACCTATGCAAATAAACTAGGATTTAAATTTCACACTTTTCTTGGTTATCCTTCAGATGAAAAACTTAAGTATACCTCCCTCCATTTTTAAGAAATACTTGACAAATTCTCTAGATAATGCCTGGTTCTTTTAGCTGGTCTTGACCCCAGTAGGGCTACACTGAAATGTTGTTCTATTGTACCTGTTATAGAGACCTGACTAGCTGAATTGAATCTTGTTGGCATAACAGATCCAGTAATATTCTAACTTGGTTCTTCTCCCAAGTTCTGTCACGTCTCAGTACACATTGGGTTATAGCCATATTTCCTGTACGATTTGCTACTATATCTCAGCACACAAGGTATTTCCATGAAGCTATATTTGTTCTTGAGGCAATCTTTTTTATTTTTAGATGAATGAACAGGAAATTTTGCCAAGAGTTTACCTAGAATTCTCAATTGGTTGAATTTTGGAACTATTAGTTTGTGTCTAAACTTTATTCAGTGGATATCAATCAATGTCTCTCTGGAATAATCCGTAAAACTGTATTCAATGATTTCTTCATCCTCTTCAAGTTTATTTAATAAGTTAGCAAATCTGTACCAAATTTGCCAGGCAATCAATCATAATTAACCAACTAAACTGCCAATGTGAGCTATTTTGCATTTTCCCTTTCTCACATTTACCTTCCGATTTATGATCGCTTGTTCACTGCCCAGACCAAACAGATTTGTTGCTGTGATGTAGAATTCCCAGGAAAAATCTTATAATCCTCCCGTTTAATCTCTCAAAATTTTTGTTACACCTGAATTGCAGTTGCTAAATACTTCAATGGTTTGTTGCTGTCTGATAAGCTGAACTCTTAATATCATATCCATAATAAATTACTCATGGATTTACCTGATACTTTACGTAAACCTTCTCCTTGTGACTCAATTACCTTTTATTTTCCTCTCAATTGTCATAAACTTTATCATTTTCTTCATTTAGCAATCCATTAACACTGTGACAACTTCCATTCACGTCATTTGAATGCCTACTGCTATCTCTCTTCATAACCACTTGTCTTCGTAATCAATGCAACTACAATTTGATAAATAATTACTAAATCAAATAGTGAATCTAAGTAGAATGGAGTTACAGTACAGCATTTATGGGGAGCAGAGTGTCCAAAAGACTGGGTCATAATCTAGAGAGCGTTGAGTACTTAATGAAAATTAAAGGAGATGTACCCAAGTTTTTCATCCAAAGCATGGCCAAGAAATGAATGGAATTTAAATTGCATTGTACTTACACAATTATGATAGTTTAGAAAATGCAATCAGAACCAAAGTGGGAGCAAATTTACAATGTATGACCCCAAGCAATACATTTAAAATGTGATTGAGACAATGTTGAAATTTTAATTTTGGGGTTTATTGTCTTCAGATTGTTGTTACAGTTTCATTTTGCTGTATACTGTGTAATTATAAGATGAGTAACTCAAATTTACAGTACTGAATAATTATCTTGCACAGGCTGTTGAATTTAATGGGAAAAAAATCACTTTTGTGCAGAGCTTGCAAGCAAGGTTCAGGTAAATAGAGTTGTGGGCCCTAAAATCTCAGCTGCTCTGATCTACTTCTCCTTTAATTATTTGGATGGCTTGAAGCCAGGAGGATCTGGACAGATCAGATCCAATAATTGCATTTCTGAGAAGGCCTTTTTAGAAATGAAGCCTCTGTGTCTTCCAAACCATTGTTATTTCAAGTTCAAGGCTAGCTACCTTGGGAATATTTGGGATGCATTTAACAGCCCCATAGAACCCTTCAAGCAATAAGATGCAGTTAGGTTTGTGTGAATTGGAACATTGGCTGTACATGCATAACTCTGGTGGGTTGATATTCAGAAAAGATGACAT
>JARFYF010000029.1:24343243-24354658 GCA_030265395.1 Rhina ancylostomus | reverse complement strand
CAATGAGATCATTTTCCACTCAGATGTGCTCTGAGCACTCAGGTCCCCCTGGTCACCCTTAACTGTCAGCTTCCTTCTGATTGAATATGTTCCCATTCCTTGTCCATGCATATTATTTTCCATTTGAACACATTAAAGTGATTCTGCCACCAATTTTCACATGGAATAGAACTTTTATCTGAACCATCTGGGTGGTATTTTAGAGTCACTGATAGTACAGAAATGGGCTCCTCATCCCACAGAGTCTGGGCCCAATATCATGCACCATTTCCACTCATCCTACACTTGCCCCACATTCCCAACAATTTCTTTCCCTCTTCCTGATTCTACCATTTGGCTACACACGAGGAGCAATTTGCAGTGGCCAATTAACCTTTCAACCAGCTCATCTTTGGGAGATCTAGAAGGAAACCCATGCAGTCACAGGGAGAATGTGAAAACTCCACACAGACAGCATGTGAGGTCAGGATTGAACCTGGGTTGCTGTGAGGCAACCCAATTGGATGCGGCTGATTACAAAGTGTTCGCGTAGCTGGCCTAATTTTAATTCTGATTCTATCCAGTGCTCAGCCAGTTTACAAAATATTTTCTGTTCATTTTCCTGGATTCAGATCGGAAACTTTCTGCCAGGAGGCGTACTCATAAAATCATTAGGAGCCATAGCTTACCCATTAAGAGGGCCAAATACTGAAGAGATACTTCAAGAAGGGCAATAAAATGGATGAATTCCCACAAAAATGCTTTAAGTTAGCTCTAATCATAGAGAGCCATCCACTAAGTAAGTCACTGTAAGTAAGCTAAGTAAGTAAGGGGCGGCATGGTAGCGTAGCAGTTAGCATGACGGTATTACAGCGCCAGTGATCAGGATTCGATTCCCGTCGCTATCTGTAAGGAGTTTGTACATTCTCCCCGTGTCTGCGTGGGTTTCCTCCAGGTGCTCCAGTTTCCTCCCACATTCCAAAGACATACAGGTTAGGAAGCTGTGGGCATGCTATGTTGGTGCCGGAAGCATGGCGACACTTGTGGCCTGCCCCCAAAACATTCTAAGCAAAAGATGCATTTCACTGTGTGTTTTGATGTACATGTGATTAATAAAAATATCTTATCACCTGATATGGTCATCACCTTAGCCTATCCCTCAGTGACGCAATGCACAAAGTATACACGGCCCATTCGGTAATCTTGATGCCTTGAGCACCACTGCATTTTGTCCAACGAACAAAATAGTTGCTGCTGTACTGCCTAAAGACCCATTAGCCTCTGCCAACAAAAATTTCATCTGAACATAAATACTTGCAGAGTAATTTGTGGTGTGCTGCACGTTGAAGATTTTTCAAATACACTAATGAGTCAATTGAACCCAAGTTTGAAAGAAAAAGAAAGTGTTAACATTACAGATCAAAGACTCTTCATCAGAACTGGAAGAGAGAAGAAATTAGTTTCTTTTAAATTGCAGTGAGGATGGGGGAAAGAGAAAGGAAATATCTCTGATATGTCCAGGTTATCTCTGCACGAGACTTGCAACAGAAATGGCTATGTTAGATAGAAATAGAAAATATTAGTGACCTCAAGTTCCAGAATTCAATATAGTATCAGAAAGGATCCAACATGCCCAAATGGAAGATCTTATTTTGGGCCTCGTTGTAACAGTGTTGGAGGCTACAGACGGACAGGTCAGATTGGGAGTGGAATGGAGAATTAAAATGTTACGCAATCGAAAGCTTGGGGTCACCCATACGGACTGATCACAAGTGCTCTATAAAGCAGTCATTAATCTGTGCTTAGTTCCTCCAGCATAGAGGAGACCACACTGTATGAATTACATTGGATTGCATGAAGTGCAAGTGCAGAAGTTATAAATATTCAAAATCACTTATGCTCTGTTTCCAAAATTCAAAATTAAAAGTTATTATTAGTTTAAAGTTAAAAGACTAAAATTGCATATAATCACTTAAAACATTAAATAAAAAGTTCTATGAACCTTTCCTCCAGCAGCCATTTTCAGCCATTCATTTGACTGTGCCAACTATAGATGTCCCATGTTAACCTGTCATAAGTTTAGTTGGCAGATTTCCCAGATTTATGCCCTCTGCTTGGAAATAGTCCTGTCATGGGCTTATCAACCGCACATTAAATATCTCAACAGGAATGGTCCTTATAAATTATACCTATGTGCAGGCTGTCCTCGGGTAATGAATGGGTTCCATTTTCACTGATGTCCATAAGACAATTTTGTCAATGAGTCAGAAAATACTCAAAAATCACTCGATATGGTAACCATATCTTCACAGTATTGTAATGAATGGCATCAAAAGCACACAAGACTGCCAAGAAAGGACAATTACTAAAAGTGGAGAGAGAGAGGAATCTAGTTCTGCTGTTCATTGGAATGAATGTACGTATGTATGTCAGAATTTAGGATTTAATAATATTATGGGAGCTCAATTATGTGTAGGGGTGTCCAGGTCAGACCATGTCACTAACCCAGGGACAGATGTATAGCATTGTATTTTATTATAATGGAACATATCATCGAACTCTCACAAGAAGATTCCCATGGGGGGGGGGAGTGGGACTAATAGGTTTGCTCTTTCAAAGGGTCAGAACAAGCATGATAGCCCAAATATCAGCTTCCTGTGTGATAAGCTTCAATGATTCTGTGAAGATTCATCTGTAATTCCCTCTGTACACTTGTTTTTGTTTGGAATCATGTAACTTTTTGTTCAAGCTGTTAGTTTGTCAAGATTTTACAAGTGAATTTTTACAAATTTTCTGGATTTTTTTTTGCAAATCACACCACTGTGTAATGATTTAAATCTGGGCCTAATTTATTATTCACAGGTGTGGGATTCTTATTTCTATTTGGCAGTAATATTTATCAATCAGCCTTGCCTTCAGCTGGAGATATTTTCGCCATCGAAAAGGAAGAAAGTTCTGGAAAAGTGAGTTGTGATTCATGTACTGTTATATGCATGTTTAAAATATTATAATTATGCTTACAATAATGGTGATAAATATTTTCTGTTATTGTTTTTTGTGCTTTATCACTGATTTTCAACTCAATTTATAGATATGGAGACATGAGGGTGATGATGGGGTGTGAGATCTTCAGTATGTGGCAAAACCTAGGTAAAGGACAAAAAATTTGTTCTGCTTTTGAATTCACGTAAATGTCTGGCATAATACCAATTGTTTACATCAAATAAATTCTTCCTGATTATATTACAGGAGAGCACAAGCTGCACTTTATTCCAGGACTAATTGGACCATTTCTAGAAGTAACTCTTGTACCTCAGGCAGACCTCCGGAATGTGATGATCCCGATTTTCCATGACATGATGGACTGGGAGCAGAGACGTACAGGAAATTTCAAACAGGTAGAATTCTATCAGAATAGTAAAAAGTTGGAGATATAACAGGTTTTCAGAAAGTGCAGAAGAAAAGGGAAGTGAGGAAAGGACAGGTAGCAATGTCTATGACGGGGATGAAAGGTAGCAATGATGAAACTGCTAGGTAAAAGGGGAAAGGCAGGTAGAAGGGAATGGGGCAAGTATGGAAGCCAAAGATGTGTCTGGAGGAGGTGTGAGTACAAATAGCAGATTCATTATCAACAACTACTATCGGATTCTAAAAGTTGTTATGCTCAGAAAATGTTGAACTCAACTGTTGAGGCTGTATATTTGTTAAGGTCCAGTTTGATTGATATGGTCCTCGATCTTGAGTTAAACATGAATGAACCGGTGCAGCAAGTCAGGCACAGAGGAACTGGAATGTGAGGGGGGCAGAGAATTAAACTGACTGGCTAAAGCTCAGGGTTTTGCCAAGAATCAAAATGGAAGTATTCTTCAAAGCTGTTACTTAGTTTGCATTTGGTTAATCTAAATAAAATAATGTTTACCCAGTGCACAAGTGTCATATTGGAGAGCTCATGAAATAATATATGCTGCATAGGCTTAATCCATTCATCACAACAAGCTTTGTTTTTAGAAACAGCGATATTTTAAATTTCAATAATATGAATATTACTTAAACTATGAAATGTTGTCATTCATATTCTTGTATAAATGATATAATATTGATTTTAATATTTTAGACAAGAAAATTAACAAATGTCAAAATTTCCTAGAGAATTTGCTGTTATGTGGTTAAGGTTTGAAATGAGATTTATGGGTGTAGTTTCTGCTTTCATACTGTGAGAGGGGGAGGATAGTGGAGGAGGTGTTTTTTTTTCCTCTCTCTGGCACTAAGGCTGCTCCTGCTTTATGTATTTTACTTTAGAAACCTGTTTATTTCAGTTCATTTTTCACATGTCAAAATTCACTCAAGATGCATCTGACCATTTCAGCGATCATTCACTGAAAGCTCTGATCATATTGGAGGCTAGCTTTTAAAGTTAATTATAGAGTTCCAATTCTCTTGGGTATTCCTGCAACAAATATTATTTTGTTTTAATATTTATTTGTTTAGGTGTAATCCTTCATTCTTTCACATTGAGTCAAGTTGTTGTCATCACTTGACACTCGATGCTCAGCAATTTTTTCATGACAACCGTGAACTTGTTTAAAAAAAAAGTGCTGCAGTTGCTGTAGTACCTTGGTGAACATAAAAAAGAAGTTGCAGACAGCTCTCTGCATTTTCATTCCTGGAGCTGAGCAGATTTTGGAAATCCAGGCTAAAAGGGGAAAAAATAGCAGATTTCAAGTCCATGTCAACTTGTGGTAAAGGATTGATTTCAGGAAGCAGCTCCTGGAGATCTAACTGTAAATATAAAACTACCTGTCCAACAATATAACACCCTTAAACACCTTTAAATTAAATTAATAATTTGCTTTGTTACTTCAAATGTATTAGAACATGGAATCAGCAATCATATATTAAATTGGGAAAGGACCCATTGTGATAGGGTGGTAAAAAAGGCATATGGCATGCTTGCCTTTATTAGTCGAGGTATTGAGTTCAAGAGTCAGGAAGTTATGCTGTAGCTTTATAACGCTCTAGTTTGGCCACATCTGGAACATTGCATTCAGTTCTGGTCTCCCCCATTGCAGGAAGGATGTCGAGGCTTTGGAGAGGGTGCAGGAGTAGCTTACCAGGATGTTGCATCTGCTGTAAGAAGAGGTTGGACAAACTTGTGTTGTTTTCTCTGGAGCGATGGAGGCTGAGGGGAGATCTGATGGAGGTTTATAAGATTATGAGATACATGGATAGAGCAGACAGCCAGTATCTTTTTCCCAGGGTTGAAACGTCTAATACATGAGGGCATGCGTTTAAGGTGAAAGGGAGTAAGTTCAAAGGAGATGTACGGGGTAAGTATTTTTACGCAGAGAGTGGCGGATGCCTGGAATGTGCTGCCTGGAGCAGTGGTGGAAGCAGATGCAATAGAGTTGTTCAAGAGGCTCTTAGATAGGCACATGAATGTGTGAGAAATGGAAGGAAATGCACATTGTGGAGGCAGAAGAGATTAGTTGGGCATTTGATTACTAATTTAATTAGTTTGGCACAACATTGTGGGCCAAAGGACCAGTTCTTATGTTGTACTGTTCTATGTTCTCGGACCTCCCAGCTTGGCCATTGAATAAGGTTCTTCCATTTTCTGTTGTGTTGGGGTCAGTTACTAGATTGTCATTTGAGGCTGCTGCTTGATTTCTCTGTTTTGTTTGATCTAATCAATGACCGTGAAAGCCCAACTAAGTTCGAACTCATGCTTTGTTGGCTTTGACTGCCTTCTGATCAGATTTAATACAGGCGTGGGTGGCTTAGGGCTATTGTTGGAGGTGGGGGGCTGGCATGGGAAAGCAGGAGCTGTTCAGGAGAGAGGGTTTTGTACAGGAAACCATAACTCCATAAATGGTCTTAAAGGAGCTTTCCTCCTGCATGAGCAGCAATGTCTCAAGTGCTTCCCCTTAAAAATATAGTCCCACAGTTTTGTCATGTCACTTGGCACAGCCACATTTGAGATATGAATTGAAGCTTGTGCAGCAAAGCCTGAAGCTAACAAGGTCACCTTGACTTTAACTGTTATGCAACACACTCCTGTCAGATTCCAGTGACTGATACAAGAAGCTTCTCACTATTTATAGCCCAGCATTGTGCCTCAGAGATTACCAAGGCCCCTGGTATCAAGAAGAAATCCAATCTCTTTTTTTTGAATGGACAGAGATGCAAGAAACTACTGTGCTGCTTTCCCCCAGTGCAGCATTTCTTGTGTATCCCTGATTTCCTTTATTTTAGTTACTAACAATATCTTCAGCTTTTTCAGCCCTGGCCAACTATCTCACCCAGAAGTTATGAAATCCTCACCCTAAACCTCAAAATGGCAGTTGTCTCCTCTGTTCCCAACCCCTCGCCTCCTTCCCTACACTCTGCTGGAGCATGCACCTTTAATCAAATTTTGTGACCTGTCCTTTTATTGAATGAAGCAGCATTGAAGGAGGTCAGTCAGCCTGTGCTGGTTCTTCAAAAGAACCATGCAATAAATCCCATTTCCTTGCTCTATCCACAGTGTGCATTGTCAAACTTTGATTATACTCTAGTAAAGTACCTTGGGTGTTATTCTAAAGATGCAAGAGAAGTTTAAGGTCCCACACCTGTCACCAGCTTTGCATGTTTCAGAATAGAGAAGGATCCCACTCTCCTTCCCGTTTGCTTGCAGTCATGGGCTGTGCAGTGATGATTAGATTTTTGCACCAATTTTATAATGAAAAAATGTGCCAAAATTCATCATCAGAGTAAAGGAATATTCTAAACCCAACACTGTCTCTGATACCAATAGTCCCACACCATCATTACCACCACCACTTTGAATCTTGTTCTCACTTCAGTTTAACACCTATATCAAATCCAGAAGAGAAACCATATTTTTCAAACTGAATTCCTCTTGAATCCAGCAATCGCTCTTGTGCAAACCTTTTGCCCCATGCTTGATTATTTAGTTCCATGCTTTTGCAGATCATTTCCCCAATGTTTACAGTTAGTTAGGGAGGCTGTGGAGCTGCCATCAAGTAGCCTCTGACTAATCTCGGGCAGCTTCAGTATCGTGTGGGGTGGTTTGGCCCATCTGCTGTGCAGAATTGATGAAGGGAATGGTGGGCTGGGTAGTGGAGGATCAGATATGTTGTCACCTTCAGAGAGGACAGCAGTTATGTCTCCTGTAGGGCCATGCACCTCTTCTGGGAGATGTGCTTCAGCATTGTTACTGTTCTGTGCAAACATTGTGCACGTGACCATCAAGAAGCATTGTCAACACTGGTCCAGAAGCCAAAGATGGATCACCATAAGATTTATTTGGAAATTTGGTCCCTTGACATTCACCCTAGCAAAATAGGCTCACAATTCTAAGGTACCTGTCACGGAAAAGAGGTTACACAGACCTGGAGGGCATCTGCTTCAGAAAGCCTTTATTGAAGCACGATATCATGGAGAGCTCAGACTCCTAAAAGCGGAGTTCCGAAACTCTGCTCGGCAAAAGATTACACTCATTTTTATAGTTAAAATATACGTGACAAAGAGCATTTACGCAAATGCAAAAGTTTCACTGCATGTTCTAGGTGATAACCCGAAGCAGCTATCAGCTTAGAAGTTACTCTGCCTGCAGCATTAGGATAAATTATAGAACAATGATTCCAAAGAAAAAACAGGTTCCCACGTCCTTCTTATAGTATAAGCAAGCATGGGAGTCAGTTACTATACAGTAGCTAGGCACGGTCAGCTAGTTGGCAGTCCACCAAGGACAGACAGCTGTCATGGCAGAAATGGCTTTGACCCTTTTTAATAATACTTTAAATTTTCTTCCACACCACCTATCACTGCTCTGCTTTTCTCTCCTCTTCAATGGGCTTCCCTTTTTCCTAACCTAAAATGTTGACCACCTGCCTTTCTCCACGGATGCTGCCTGGCCTGCAGAGTTCCTTCAGCATCATAATGTCTTTCATCTCGATTCCGGCATCTGCAGTCCTTTACTTCTCTCCTCACTATTAACATTGCCACCAATTTTTGTATCATCTGCAAACTTATTAGTCATTAACTTCTATGTTCATATCCAATCATAAATGTATATGACAAACAGTAAGGACTCTCAGCACCAATCCCAGTGGCACACCGCTGGTCACAGAGTTCTGATCACAAAAACAACCCTCCACCATCACCTCCTGGCTCCTATTACCAAACCAATTTTGGATCCAGTTTGCCAACTTGCCTTGGATCCCATGGTCTCTAACCCTTTGGCCCTAATTTCCTTTTTAAATACTCCCTATACTTTCTAAACTCCTAAAGGGCCTCCCCAGTTTTCAGTTCCCATTGCCTGTTGTATGCTTCCATTTTTTTCTTTATCCAGCCCTTGATATCACTCAACATCCATGGTTCCTTGGCTTTCTAATGTTTTCTTTCACCAATACCTTTACCCTGAGCTCTTACTGTTTCACAGTTAAGTGCTTCCCAGTGGCCGGATGTAGTCTCCCCTGCAAGTAGCTGCTGTGAATCTACATTTGTGAGGACCTGTCTTATATTGAAATCGGCTTTTCCCAAATCCAGGACTTCAATTTCCAAACCATCCTTATTCCTTTTCAGTACAATCTTGAAATTGACTGAATTGTGGTCGGTCTCCAACACACACTCCCATTGACACTCCAAACACTACATTTTCTAAGTTTAGGTCCAGTACTGGATCCTTCCCTTGTTGGTCTATCAACATACTCACTCCAAAAGCTGTCCTGGATTCATTTTAAAAATCCCACCCCCTCTGAGCCTTTCACCCTCAGGTGATTGCAGTTAATCTCACCAATACCTTTTACACTTCTCTGTGATTTATCTATTTATCTATTCCTCTATCTCTTGCTGGCTGTAGGGAGTATTGTTGGGCACTCTCAGCAAAGTGATTGCCCCTTCTTTGTTCCTAAGTTCTACCCTTGTGCTTCACCTGAAGAGCTTTGCCGCAGTGATGGACTCCTTAATCAGTGTTGCTCCTCTACAACCCTCCTGCATTGCTGAAGATTCCACACCCTGGAAAGTTGTGCTGCCAGTCCTGTACCTGTTTCAACCACATCTCAGTAATGGCATTCCCATGTCCTGATCAATGTTTTGCCTTACCAGTCAGAGGTCTTGTATTAAATAAATGCAGCATCCACTTGCATCCCTCCCATGTGCCTGATCACACCCAGACCAGCTCTGCCTGCAGGAACAACTTAGTTTCCCCTCAATTATCTGCCCTGTTTTGCATTTCCCTGCTAAATCAGTTTAATCTTTCCCCAAATGTACGAGCAAACCTTGCTGCAAGAACGTTGGACCCACTCTGCTCCAGGTGCAACCTGCCCAGTTCCCAGTGATCCAGAAGTGTAAAGTCCTCCGTCCTACACCGTCCCTTACCACACATTCCCCTCACCCATCCTCCTGTTCCAATACTCACTAGCATGTGCACTGGAATTCAGAGATTACATCTTTAAGGATTGTGCTCTTTAATCTTTGAGCCAGCTGTCAATATTCTTTTTGCCGGATCTCATCCCTTAGTTTTAACCTGTCATTAATGCCACAGCCTCTGGCTGTTCACCCTTCATGATGTTCTGCAGCCACTCTGAGACATCCCTGAACCCGGTACCAGGGAGGCAAAATACCACAGAAATATCTGTCGGCTCCCAATACCTTTGAGTCCGCTATCACAAGAGCTCCCTTGGTCTTTCTCTTCCCCTCCTGTGCAGCAAAGCCATTCATGGTTTCACAAACTTGGCTGTTCCTGGAAGCCATTCTCCCATCCCCCACTGAAAGAGCGGGATATCTGTCTGAGAGGGGGGCGGCCACAGGGAACTCCATAGAACCATAGAACAATACAGGACAATACAGGCCCTTCGGCCCACCATGTTGTGCTGCCCATCAAACCACACCTCACATTATCTAACCCTTTCCTCCCACATATCCCTCTATCCCACATTCCTCCATATATCTATCCAACAATCTCTTGAACCTGTCCAGTGTAGCTGCTTCCACCACCACCACCACCCCAGGCAGCGCATTCCATGCGCCACTCTCTGGGTGAAAAACCTCCCTTCTCCCCTGAACTTCCCACCCATTACTTTAAAGCCATGCCCTTTTGTCTTCAGCATTGGTGCCCTGGGAAAGAGGCGCAGTAGTAGCGTTTCACTAACCACCACACTATAGTACCTGACCAGGGTATTCCAGAATTGGGGATTATTCCTCAGGTTTATTGCTACAGTGACTGACCACACCAGGATGCAGCCTTCACATTGAGACAGTGCATGAAACAAATCAAACTGCAGATGTTGGAAACTTGCAATAAAACCTGAAAATGGTCAGCAGGTCAGGCAGCATCTGTGGAGAGATAAAACCTGAGATGTTAGTTCAGTTTGTCTTTATTTTACACTGGGGAATATCTTTAAAGTCCAGACTGATTAAACATTAGCATGACCATACCTTAGAACCTCCCTCCCACTGACCACCATACACTTTCTGCTTCCTTAGAGGATGCAACTACGAATGTCTCCAGCCAGTTAAATCCAATTAAGTCTTTACTTGATACAAAATAATATGAATGCGTGGGCTGCATTTTATAGGGAGATCTGCCAATGTCCTAACAAAGGAAACAGGAATGTCACAACTGTACTGCCACATGCCCGAAAACCCAGCCTGAGGTCAGTTGTGCTTCTCATCTTCCTCTGTGCGTCTCATCCAATGATGTTACTGATTGTCAGCAAGGAGGAGATGTTGATCATTCATTGCCAATCAACACAGGCGCACCTCAAGGATGCGTGCTTAGCCCACTGCTCTACTCCCTCTACACTCATGACTGTGTGGCTAGGCACAGCTCAAATGCCATAGATAAACTGACCGATGACACCACTGTTGGCAGAATCTCAGATGGCAACAAGGAGGCATACAGGAGAGACATCAGCTGGTCGAGTGGTGTCCCAGTGACAACCTCGCACTCAACATCAGCAAGACCAAGGAACCGATTGTGGACTTCAAAAGGGAAAGTTGGGAGGACACACACCAGTCCTCAGTGAGGGGTCAGCAGTGGGAAGCGTGACTAGCTTCAAGTTCCTGGGTGTCATCTTAAAGGATCTATCCTGGGCCCAACACTTTGATGCAATGACAAAGGCAGCAAACCAGCTGCTCTACTTCATTAGGAGTTTGAGGAGATTTGGTACATCACCAAAAGAAGTTTCTATAGATGTGTGGTGGAGAGCATTCTATAGATGTGTGGTGGTTGCATCACCGCCTGGTATGGAGGTTCCAATGCACAAGATCGCAAGAGGATGCAAAGGGTTGGTTAGACTCAGCCAGCTATATCACAGGCACAACCCTCTCTGCCATTGAGGACATCTTCAAGAGGCAGGGCCTCGAGAAAACAGCCTCCATCACTAAAGATCCTCATCATCCAGAACATGCCCTCTTCTCATTACTACCATT
>JARFYF010000029.1:24324111-24334505 GCA_030265395.1 Rhina ancylostomus | reverse complement strand
CATTCCCAGGATGTGGGTCTTGCAGTCAAGGGTGCAATTTATTGTCCTTCCCTAACTGCCCTTTAGAGATTGGTGGTGAGCTCCCTCCTTTAGCCACTGCAGGCATGTGTCGGAGGTGTGCTTTACTGCTTGGTATAGCCTCCCTCAAGCAGCTGACCTCAACTTCAGACTTCATTAGGATTGGATGTTGATGTTCATCTGCCTGCATTAGCTGTTTGTCTATCCAAATTCAGTGATAGGATTTGTTCTAAAAGGCTGGAGCATGTGGAAGATAATAAGATGAAAAAGAAAATGAGGAAGACACTGTACGGAAGCTTGGGACTCCCCGTCGAGCCAAAATGCACAATGGCACACAAATCCTGTGATCCAATTACACGCAGTTGAGTGCCCCCATTTAATAGTGCTTCAGTGAAGTTCTTCCGCAGGTTGCTGCTGGGTGACTGTCTGTCCCAGTTGATGTGCTGGCAATGCAGTGGATATTGTTTAAAGGGGCGGGAAAAGAGCAGGCATTCTGAACTCTGAAAGAAGACCACATGCCTGGTTTCCATATCGCAAGCGGCTCAGCCAAATGTGGGAGTAGCAATGGGGGAATCATGCTGGAAAGGAATGGAAATCACTTCACTGTTACTTTAACACTTACCTTGCCTCGTTCCTCTTGAGTGGGCAGATTTAAAATCGGGTCTTTAAATAATGCTTGCAGTGGTTGGAGAATCAAGTCATGAACAGACAATTTTTGTGCTTAACATGAACATTTTGTTTTCTAAAAGAAAACCTCAAGAACAATATGTAAAAGTTTCCCTATTAATTTGTGTGTTACTTCCTTTAATATTTATCTAAGCAGATTAACTTTGGCAATAGCTCTAACTGAAAATATACCAGAAAGGAGGAATAAATACCACATACATTAATTCGCAGACTCACTATATTTACACATTTACAGTTAGAAAGATTGTCATCTCTTACATAATGCCCAATATTATTTTCTGATAATAGGAGGAAAATATGGGATATTTAAATCATCAACTATAAGCTAAATAATAAAACAATTATTTCAATCTCTGTACAGTTTGTGTCACAAACATTTTAAAAGTAAATTTGCCTTTAGTTAAAAGAATTTCTTAACATTGATTCCTTAACAGTTGCTTGATTGTGATCTGGTAGAATTGTATTTAATGAATAGTTAAAGTAAATGTTCATGTCAACCATATAAGAGTGGTATATTCCTACTGCATATTTACTTTTCCCATAGCAATTATGCTAATTTTACTTTTTTAAAAAAAGCGAGCCAGTTATAATGGCAAAATAAGCAAAGAAGGTTGTAGCCATGACAACATACTTTTGACGCAGACTGCTGCTGAGGAGAATCTGTCGCTATTGCTTCTTTCATGGATAATGTACAAATTCATTTGTTTTGCCAATGCTTCCTGGATCTAGAATACCACTTTTTGGGCCTTACCCTAGGTAAGATAATGCTACAATTATATTTTTGCTGGTTTTATTGTGATGCAATATAACTAGTGAAATACAAATTAACTGGTGTAACCTATTACAGAAATAATTATTACTGTGTAATGTGAGGCATCAGCGAAATGTGAATCCCGGCTCGTGGTAGCATTGCACTTGTTTCGGATAAACCAGGTCAGAACACTGACAAATTCCTTTCCATCTGCAGCCTGCTGAAAAAAATTGAGAGAGAAACCTGGCGAGAAAGTGGTATTTCTCTAGTAGCTACTGTAACTCGCCTAATGGAAAGGTTGCTGGATTACAGGTAAGATCTGATAGCTTTTGTTTCCTCTGCAGGCTGAAAAATTGCAATGGATAATTAAATTGTGTTTTAGAAATGATGTTTAAGCAGCAATTTAGTCTCAACTGATTTGTGTTTTCGTAATAATGTGCAGGAGCTGAGATTCATACAGCTCTTTTGAGTACATCATCCCTACCTATCTGCCGCGTGGATTCTTGCAGTGTTTTATAAATACCTAGTGTACAGTTAGGAAAACATGTTCAACACTTTTTTTTAAAGTGTAAAGTGTCATAGATGCATATTTTTACCCAACGTAAAACAATTTTCCCTATCAGTGCGAATGTCCTTTTAGTATGCTAAGAGCTGCGGGGGACATTGGTAATGTGAATAAATTGTAATTGTTTTCCATTTGCAGGGACTGCATGAAAGTGGCGGAGGTGGATGGCAAAAAGATCGGCTGTACAGTTAGTCTGTTGGTCAGTATCTTTTTAATTTCCACTGTTCAATTCAGAATGAACACATTTTCTATATAACGGCTATCTACCAACATTCTTGAATGTTGCAGGACACTTGTACTTTTGATTCTATTTTCAATTTAGTGGACCAGCCTCTTTTTCTAAGAGGTATCAACATGGTTACCGTGAAGAGACGTAATGTGGGTTGAACGTCACAATCCTCTGCACTACTGAATTTCTGCTTTCAGCAACATCATAATGGATAACTACCAAGCTGTGGTGTGATGGTTTGCCACAGTGAAGAAAATGATGTTTTCCATCCAGCTAGTAAAGGGAGAAAACTCCCTGCCATGCCTGATGTTAATCTAGAGGGGATTAGGGGAATAGCACAAAAATGAGAAGTGTGTTTCATAACTCTTGAATGCCAATGATGCCCAGCTGTGATAATGATGCAACTTCTGCTTGCTCAGGAGACATAATCCATCCTGTAGTACACTTCTTGTTTTGTTGCTTTCAAGTGGAAACCTGTGAACACTTAAAACTTCTGAGTTCTGTTGGTTGAAAAGCGAGCATTTGATGTCAATTTTCAAGCAGATGGATGACCCACCTCCAGAATGGATGGTGTGGCCCAAATGACTAATGAAGGGAAATATGTGGTTTGGCAAAGGACTAGCTGGAAATGTAAAGCCAAAAAAAAACTGTGAAAAAAATAGTCAGTCAATTGAATTTATGTTGTTAAACTTGAAACTGGCTCTTCAATTTTCTTGAATACAATAATAATATTAAAGATAATGCTTGAATATTATGGCTTATTTCAGCAACTCTACGCAAATTGAATGCGTTAAAGAAAAACATCACAAGTGTACAAGTTTGTAAACTCTAGTGATGAAATAAAAATTGTATTATTCCTTGTATTTTCTGATCCTCAAACTATTTGCATCCTTCGCTTTTGAGAATGTAGTAGTTTGGGCCAACAATAAATCCACTGGATAAGGTTAAAAGAAAAGCCTTAACTGCAGAAAAAGTATAGGATACATTTACATGGCTTTCTTTATTGTACCAATCTGCGAATCCATCTTCAAGTTACCCTTGGTTTATATTTGCTTAGTCCACTGTGGCTCTCCATTGGACTTGTATACATCAACTACATTTCCAATATTGGTGCCATCATATGTCATCATAATGACAAAATCTAAGATAATATTAGAAAATGTTTGAAACCTATATTTACGAAAGACTTCATTCATCTCAAATATCAAAGGGGTAAATAATGGCATACTATTGGTCCATTGATGTATTAGAACGTGAAATTTTTACTTCAGGCTCAGAGTTTGGATTGACTGTACGTTGATGGGATGAAAATGTTATCTCTCTGCAGGTCACAATGATCGTGTATGAAACAGATCTCCATTCTGCACACGCACTTTTACGTTTGTGCACCAGTCTGATAATCTTGTCAGGGAAGAAAGCAATATTGGAAAGAAATGCTCAAAGTAAAGCAGCATCTCCGGAGAGAGAAACAGAATTAATATTGAAGATCAATGACATTTTATCAGAACAGAGAAAAGTTAGAAGTGAAACAAGTTTTAAGTTGCAGGCAATGGAGTGGGGTGGGGGAGTGGAAAGGGGGATAGCAAACAAAAGGGAAAGTCAGTGATCAGCTGAGGCTAGGAGAGAAACACCATCATATTTTTCTCTGTCCACTTCTGGTATTTCAGACTTCATTCATCTCTTGTTTACCCTTCCTCCAGATAGATTTCATCATACTCTTTCAGACATCATCACCAGCACTTGTCTCATCCACTCTTTCCTGGTCTGCTCCCTATCTCAGACCTTTTTGTTCTTGCCCAACTCCCTTTCACTGTAATTAGCAATTTTATTTTTTTTCTCACTTTTCCCAGCTCTGATGCAGTGTCATTAACCTGAAATAATGATTCTGTTTCTTCCTCCACAGATTCTCCCTGATTTGAGCAGTATATCCAGCACTTTTTGATTTTACTTCAACTTCCTGCATTTGTAGCACTTTGCTTTGGGAAATGTAAATTCCGTGTTGTTGCAGTGGAGATGCTGTGCATTTATTGGAGTGGAGAGAGAGCTTTATTCTGTTTCTTCTTGGTGCTGCAATGGGGAGTCCTTGTTTTTGATGTATTAGAACGTGAAATTTTAAGTACATTACAACCAGAAAAACATACTTGCCTTTTTTCTCCCATTCTCACATCCACAAGCTACCAACCACCAATCCACAACAAAAAATGCATTTATTTTTGATAAGTTTATTTATTTTAAAGTTCAGGATTAAAATTTGCAGTTGTACTTGGCCTATGCCTTTATGATTTTTTTTCCTAATCAGTATTTTTAGCAATACTATACCAGTTTCTCACAGCAAACCTATTTGTGCTCATTTCAACAACCACTCGAGGATTTTGAGGTTATATCTATTGACCTGGATTTGGTCGGTTGAGAATGACAGAAGTTATAAATAATATTCTGCATCTCTTAATGTTAAAGAAATGAAAAAATCCAAATGAGAAGGGCTGATGCACTTTTAGACTAAGTACAGGGGCTCCCCCCTTTATAAATGACTTGACATATGTAAATCCAACTTTTTGCAAATTCTCCCAAATATTCTTAAAGCATTTTTCAAGCTAGTAATATTAATAATAAAATGTTTAATAGTATTCATTAATGATTAGACACAGTATATATTCCATTGGTGTAATTATAGGTAGTGTTAGGGTGATTTTTTTTTCTCAGTGAAATGAAAGAATTATAGCAAGTGTACGTAGAATGATATATTGGTTACTATAGAAAAGGGATGTTTTCGACTTGCAGAGAAATCAGCTTTGGGACAATTCTCAGGAACGGAACCCTTACATAACCCAGGGTTTGCCTGTACTAGTCAAAGGCCTGGTAGTTTGTAGTTGCAAATACATTTCTGAATATTCTTTACACTAGTTTTATTTTGGTATTTATTTAATATGTCAGAACAGGTGTACGTGTTCTAGATTGTTGGATGTCCAGGGGTGAAATGTTGCCATTCTTCTGTTCGAATGATTCTTGAAGTCTCTAAGAATGCTACATTGACTATCGATTCCTGTAAATATCCAGTCAGATATGAGCAGAAGGATCACCATGAGTTTTAATGACATATTAATATTTTGACTAATTTGTGTTCAATATTTCCAACATTAAGTTTGAAGAAACTGAAAGCAGTAGTGAGAGGAAGAGAGTTTATTGGACTTTGTAGATCCTTGGGTGTATGTTTATATTGGATTTTTAAAAATTTTTACAAAGTAAGATGTGCTAGTAACTCATTTCATATTTATTTTCAGAATTTTTATAAGACAGAAATAAATAAAGAAGAAATGTATATCCGTTACATACATAAACTGTATGATCTGCATTTAAAGGCACAAAATTTCACAGGTATGTTGTTTAACTTTGAAGGTATGACTACTTTTCTATTTGTACATAAATTTTAGTTGCAGTCTCTAGATTAAGGGAAAAATGTAATATTTTTTTAAGACAACAGGCTCCAGTGGAGAACATTTTATTGACACTGCTTTTGCATGGCATAAATGTTACTCAGGGAGTTCTGGCCTGAAGTGGTTGGTTTTGTTCTTTTCTTAAGGGTGGTATATAAATGAAAGTCATTGTTATTTCCCCTTTATTAAATTGAAGCTGGTTTTGGTTAAAAGTTTCATTTGGTGAGCTTGGATTATTTCTGAGATGATTTAATTTGGTTTCATTTGAGGCAGTGGCAGATTCTTCCCTGAAATTCAGCTGAAATTCCACCTGCAACTTGTATGAAACCTTGTCCGAAGCAAAATTACCAAGAGATTTAAATTATTCAGGATAGCTGATAGAGAGTGAGGGAACTGGACACTAAGCAGTAATTTGCATTGTCAGAAATGTGGGATGGGATAAAGGGGGCAAAGTTCTGGGAAAGATAAAGTTCTATGGAGACATTGAACATGGAAGTAAGAAATATGTGGATGAAGACTTTCAATTGGGTGAACTGAAGGCAGAAAATTTTGATATTGCAGAGGTGGAAATTGGCACCCTTGTTACAGACTTTGAAGCAGAATTTCTCAAGTGTCCCTTTGAAGATGAAAGCACTGATGTTAACTCTCCACAGTGGTTAAAAAGTTTAATGTGCCAAATGTGTTGTCAGCCCACTAGATTAGCAAGTGTCACTATTTTTTCTGACCAGAATTTTTGATGTGCTTGGCCCACTGTTGAGAATTGCAGCACTTAACTGTCATGAATATAAACTCCAATAATACAACAGGGGAACAGATTTAAATGTTACAGTTGTCTTGGGCTTGGTAGGCAAATCCTTGGGATGCTCATCAATAAAATAGAAACAGGAACAGTCCACTTCTGAATGTGAGTTTTTTTAAGTTCCCTCTGGGTCCATGTGCGCTCCGTCAGTTGCCATTTTCCTCTTGATCCAGCCATGATCTGTTACCCATATCCCTCAAACACTCCCAGCACCCTCCCTCCAGTGTCCCACCATGGCATTCTCAGTGCCCCACCCTGATCTCTCTCTCCCTCCCTCCCATGATGACTTATCACCCTGCCAAGCCCTCATCTTTCACACATGTTCCCTCCTGGATTTCTGGGAGTGTCCTGTTAATTTCACCAGCTGACAGGTAGAAAACTGACAAGACTGAATTCCTGCCATTAAATTCTGCTGGACCTCTGCATCCCAGACCTTGCAGAGTTTCTCTACTTGCCTGGTAACAGTCCTGCCACCCCATCCTGCCTCCAATAAAGTTCTTGCATTGTCCGCCTCAGCCTCCTGAAGCAGTCAGGAAAGGGGATGGTTCTTCCAAAAGTGATCAACCATGGTTGCAGGGAAGAGGTAAAATGGAGTGGTATCATATATAAAAAGTTAACCCAAGCCTGCAATTAATGTCACTGAAAAGGCAGTGCATTGGTACAGAAGAAGGCAAGGCAAAGAATAGGACTTCAAGAGCATGTCATGTGAAGTGCATAGGAAAAGTAGAGGAGGCATTTCTGGAAACCTACTGCCTACTGCAGGGCAATTAGTGATGAACCCACTAAAGGGCTTTGTGAAAATGGCTTGGCATAGAGAATGGAATAAACTACCAACTGCTGGTTGCAAGGAATCAAGAGGGGTAAAAGCCATTACACTGTAATTCCAGTTGCATGTGTTTAATGGCTGATTTAGATCCAGGCAGTCATTATTCAGGGCAGGAAATTTGAACAGAATATGTTGATGTCAGTGGATGAGAGTTTGGGCAGTATTGGTGCTTTTAAAGACAATATGGATGGGAAAAGTAGGGTAAAAGTTACATAATATATGAAGAGTACAGAGCTCAACTTTAAGAGGATGCTAAAGACAGCAGTTGATGAAGTGACGCATTTTTAGTTTTAACCCAGTGAGAAACACCTATTTCCATTACATGATTTGGTTGCAGTTGAATTAAGTTATTAGTACAAAGATATTAAATTCTCTTGTGAATAATGCAGATAGAGTCCAGAGCAAATAATGACCAGTCCATTGACTTGGTCCCATTAAAGCATGTTAATTAAAAAAAAAACTGAATTTTATTCCAATATTTTTAGACCTCTTTGATTTTTTTGCAGCATTTTCTATGGTGCATTTAGAAATGTATTTGAAACTTAACGCTATGTTTTCTGCATTTTTTTTTGTTGTGAAGGATGCTATTTGCTCTAAAACAATTTTCACATGCTGGCAAACTGGAAGTCATGATCAAATTATCAACCTTGTCTTCAAAGAGTGAAATAGGATAATTCCTGGCTAGCTCTTCCTTAAGAGTATTAATGCAAGCAACAACCAATCTATGATTATCTCTAGTTCTACACATTTTTGCATTTGTGAAATAATGTACTGGTCTTTCTCAGGGACAATGTCGCAACAGCTCATCAGCTGAATAAATGTTCTGTACATTTTTTTAAATGACATAACATGAATAATTTAGATACATAATGTTTTTTTAAAGAAGTTTCAATTTTATAAAAGATGAATAATACTCAGTTACTAACTTTAATTAGAGGCCAGTTTTATAAGTCTGTTTGTCTGTACCCAGACTTGCACCAAACCTATAACCTCATGTACCCAGTGAATTAAAAATGCAAGAGCAACATATTTCCCCACCTAAGAGACCCCACCTAATAAATATTACAACCTTCATTAACTCAAAATTCTGAAATGTATTTTTTTTTGTAATTTCACTCATGGTTTCCCATTGTTGATATTTGTTCAACTCTATTCTGTAATGCAGAAGCTGCATACACTCTGCTGTTGTATGATGAGCTCCTGGAGTGGTCAGAAAGGCCACTGCGAGAATTCCTTCATTACCCAATGCAGACTGAGTGGCAGCGCAAGGAGATCCTCCATCTTACCATCATCCAGAACTTTGACAAGGGCAAAGTAAGTTCAGCAATTGCAGCTAGTGTCCGTCTGCTAAGCTTAGCTATCTGCTATTGTGCTTAACCTCCACATGCTGCTGTGCAAAGCAAATCACAACATTCATCTGCCCTCTTTCTTTACTCCTTCCATCACCCTGATGCACATTTGATTCTAAGTTCCTTCATTTGCACTTGTCTTCAGTCTCTCGTGGTCTGTTGGTAGGGCCCAGTTAGTGGGGACTTGTTGATAAAATATTACTTTTCTATTTATTGCTTAATTGTGTGGTTTTGATTCAATTGCAGCTTTTGCATATTAATTTTTTTGTGGGGGTGAAAGCTGGGCTATGCAAAAGCTAAAGAGACAGTTGTGCAAACTATTAATAAATTTATGCCTTCAGCATGGAATTTTCATCAAATTAAATTTGTGTGTATACTTGTGTAGGTGTTAAAGCAGTAGAGCATTATTGGTATCCAGAATGGCTCATTGTCCCCACCTTTTTATAGCCTGATATCCTCAACAAGGATGCTCAGCCTGTCATTGTAATGTGCTCTTTGCTGTTATGGAGTCGGAAGTCATGGGGATTTAAAGCTGTAGCATTTTACGACTTGTTCACATTCGAAGGCTAGTGGCATTTAAAGAAAAAACTGTACTTTAAATATTGCAGTAACGAGAATATCTTGCAATACATTAGGTTTCAGGACAAGATATTTTGTTAGTTCAAAGACTCAGTTATATTTTTACCTATCAAAACTTTGTATTTTGTTTTATGGTATTATTTACCGTTTGAAAAATATTGAGTGCATATTCTCACGAAGTGTTTTATTTCTAATTGCTAAATTTACAGCTGTTCAGCCTGTTAGCTGCTTTTTCTAAATTAGTTTTTAAATTCTAATGCTAGCATCTAAAGAAAGTATGTGTTACTTGTTTATTTTAAGGTAATGTATATCTAATTTGAAATTATTTCAGCAGATGTAATTGTTGGATTGCAGTATCTTTGACATTGTATGGCAAGCATTCAATTATATTGATCCTCCATGTGTCTTAATTGTTGGTGTTGACAAACTGGCCAATATAAAGCCAAGCTGAGTTGTTTTTTTTCTGATGTTGTTGACTTTGTATGTTTAAATTTGTGAGCTTGAGCTTTTGAAAGAGCACCTGTTTATTTTCTGCTTGTTGCATTGGTGAATCACTTGTATGCCAGATCACCAAGATCTGTTAACATTTGCAGAAAAAAAAGATGTGAATTTTCTTTGCATTTATCCAGCCAGTTTTTGCCTGGTGACGTAATTTCGTCCTGATTGGTTAAAACCTTGGGTGATTCTAGCCAGAATGGATGGTAATGTGTTAATAGCAAGTAGGGTCAATTCATTTGCAAAGTTAACATGGCTCTCACCACAGATTTGGATACATGCAGGGAAGCCACCTATAATGGCCTGAACTGGATGATTGTATGTTAGTGAATTTTAAGGAATACCAAAAGCAGTAAAATCAGAGGCAATCCTTGCAGTTGTTGGAAATGTTGACATAATGTTTCAACTGCTTTTTCTAATGCCGAAAAGGGTGAAAGAACTTAGAACAAGTTAAGCACAGTATGGGCCCTTCGGCCTACGATGTTGTGCTGACCTATATAAACCTACTCCATGATCAATCTAACCCTTCCCTCCTACACAGCCCAAAATCTTGCATTTTTCTTACATCCATATGCCTATCTAAGAGTGTTACGTACCAGCAACAACAGAAACACACCGAGACACGTATAAGTGTTAACAACTACTTTATTAATAACTACTTA
>JARFYF010000029.1:24310424-24323955 GCA_030265395.1 Rhina ancylostomus | reverse complement strand
TCTATCAAGTCACCTCTCATCCTGCATTGCTCCAAAGAGAAAAGTCCTGGCTCGCTCAACCTTTCCTCATGAGACACGTTCTCTAATCCAGACAGCATCGTGGTAAATCTCCTCTGTACCCTCTAAAGCTTTCACATTCTTTCTATAATGAGATGACCAGAAGTGAACACAATACTCCAAGTGTGGTCTAACCAGAGTTTTATAGAACTGCAACATTACCTCGCGGCTCTTGAACTCAATCCGCCGACTAATGAAGGCCAGCACACCATGTCTTCTTAACCACCCTATCAACTTGTGCAGCAATCTTGAGGGATCTATGGACTTGGACCCAAGATTCCTCTGTTCCTCCACACTGCTAAGAATCCTGCCATTAACCTTGTATTCCGCCTTCAAGTTCATTCTACCAAAGTGTATCACTTCACACTTCTCTGGATTGAACTCCATCTGCCACTTCTCTGCCCAACTCTGCATCCTTTCTCTATCCCATTGTTACCTATGACAATCTTCTGTACTATCCACAAACACCTCTAACCTTTGTGTCATTGGCAAACTTAATAACCCATCCCTCCACTTCCTCATCCAAGCCATTTATAAAAATCACAAAGAGTAGGGGTCCCAGAACAGATCCCTGCAGAACATCATGAGTCACTGACCTCCAGGCAGAATACTCTCTACCTACTACCACCCTCTGCCTTCTGTGGGCAAGCCAATTTTGAATCCACTCAGCTAAAAATAAACTGGAAAAATAAATGTGAAGGAAGGATATGGGGATCAAGTTGCAAGCATTTAATAGTGCCTCCCAGTTCTCCTTGTTGATAAGTTGCTTGTGGACAGTGCTGCCTGAAGTATTTCCAAATCAATAATTTGTTTATTTCTCCGTGACAGCACTCCCAAATAGATATTTCTGCATGCCTGTGAAGAAGTGGCCATACTCTTGGTCGTTGTGCTAGTTTTACATTGCAGGCTGGGTAATGATATGACTAAAACACTTAGATAGCACAGTTGGGACATGGCTCTTTTTTGACCAAGAGCTTGTGAAGGGAGTATACCCCCTGTTGCTTCCAGTTAATCTTGCCAGAGCCAGCAGAAATGGGTGACTGCATCTGCCATGATGCTTTCATTTGAGCTGTGCTGCTTGTTGATCATCCGGCGTGGTAACATTTCATGCAGTACCTGATGAGCATGACATACTGTGATTAGGGAGATTCTGACGATGTTACAGCACTACAATTAGTGAAGCCTTCACATATTGCACATACAACAGTCTGATGCCACAGCTTCCTTTTGAGAAGTGGCATCTGTGCAGCCTCAAATCATCTGCAAACTCAAAGCATGTGTGACTCTGTAGAGGAGTTTGTGGGACCGCTAATATTAGGGCACATATAACCTTGAGTGCAGTGTGACCTACCTTCTGTGCTTCATTGGACCTTTAGTTATAAAGTTCATTGGTTTGTGAGGATTTCATTGATGAATTCTACTGGAAAAATGGGAAAAAATTCGCAATGCGGTTTCCATTCGGTGCTCCTGGAAGTGTAGGCAATAGTCGGGGACAATTCAAAACCAGTTTCTGAAAAAGCTCAAGTTCTTCAGAGGATATTCTCACATTGCCATTTAAACTTACCGGTTTATATTTATTATCCCGAACATTCCTTGTAAATGTGCAGTGTGTAATACACACCAAAGCATTGCGTAATTGGATGCACGCTGTAAAAGGTGTCCTGCAGCCTTAATTTTAATTTTTCAGTGATTCAACCTTCCCTGCCTGTGATTCAAGTCCAACAGTAAAATGTGAGCAGATGATAAACTTGGTGGAATTTTATTGGCAGAAGGGGGGCAAGGTGAATAGAAGTTTACCTTCAGGGTACAGCAGACGGCCTAAGCAAAATGGTCCGTGTTGTGTGGCAGCCTAAAATGACTTTCCTTCCAGGATCTTAAATCTTCTGCTTCATTGTGCCACATACGTTGGGTATGTAGCAATTGACCAAACCAACATCCCCCCCCCTCCCAAATTTGAAATTATGAGAAATCCTTGATATTAACCTAAAAGTCACTCTGAATATGACCTTGACACATAACTGATCTTCCTTTATGAAGGGAAGCAACAATGACCTATGTTATTTGGGGAATAATCATAGGGAAGAAAAAATACATCAACTGTACAGCAAGGCTGTGATGGACACATTTGATTAGAATGATTTGACTTATTATCCATTGAAATCTAATGCTGTGCTAAGCTTTGAACTTGGTTACGGCTGTTTTATAATAAGATTTCTTCTTGAAATATCTTACTCAGCCTTTCTTCTTAACCTGCAATTTCTCTTATCTTGTATCAGCAGGTTAAAAATGAAACTGGTTTACAATAAATCATTTAGAATGCGTCATCCCTTAGTTTATATGCCGACAGCAAGTCAAGGCAAGGTAGTTGTCAGTGTGACAATGGTAATTTCTCAACATTATGATGTTGGTCCAATTGAGAGTTCCAATTCAGCACCCTTTTGCAGAGTAGTCAGATCTCACTGGTTCTCAAGTTCTATCATAAATAATCAAGTTCTCGAGCACAAAATCTTGCAAGATGGTAGACAAACTTTAAACTTCCAGATGTGAATAGAGAATTTTGTATACCTTATATCATTATCTTGGCTGCTGGTAAGGCCAGGACATGTTCATGAGCCGATATTTAAATAAAAATGCGGATGTTGGAAACCTGAATTAAAAATAGAAGATGCTGGAAATACTCAGTAGGTCAGGCCACATCTGTGGGAAGAGGAAGAGAGTTAACATTTCAAGTCAAAGACCCTTAATTAACTCTTTTTGTTTTCCCACACATGCAGCTTGACCTGCTGAGTACTTCCAGCACCTTCTGTTTTTATTTCATGTTCTTTAGCCTTTTGGTATAAATTACAGCTTCCTTTTTATCAAATGGTGTGGCTCAGTTGTTCCACTGTGAAAGTCTTTGTTGAACTTTTGATCCTTCTGCACAATTGCTCCTATTAGGAGCAATCTTTTTCATTCACAGGATGTGTCACTGGCAAGCCCAAATTTAATAGATCTTAAACTGAGTGGCTTGCTAAGCCTTTTGAGAATCAGTCTCCTGACCATGGGTCTGGAATTGCATAAAGTACATGGTGAACTGGTTAAATGTTAATGCCGTTTGATAGTTCTATGATCAACATTACTGATGCTGGATTTGTAATTCCAGAACTATATTCCCCAGCTACTAAATCCAAGTCTCCTTGATTACTGGTTAATTTTTGTAGCTTGTCATCTCACTGAAGTGAGGAAACCAAGGAAGAAATTTTTTGTGCTCTTTGTTATATAGTTACTAAGTTACTGTTTGCAAACAAGCTAGTCATCATGGGAGACTTGAGTGTAGGCACTGGGAGAGGTGAGATCCCAAAGGTATCAAGAAAGTCAATGTCCTCATGATAAAACAAGTAAAAAAAGAAAGCCCATCAACTTTTCAGCAAGATATATAAATGTAGACCAGCCTTGACCCAAGAAAAATTGTATCTGATCGAATGTGTTGTTCTCTGGCAATTTGATTTACAGGATGTCGGAACTGCCAGTGCTGAGCCTGGAAAAAAATACTAAACCTACCACTGAATAATGCATTCCAAACACTTGCTGGCTGTACACCCCAAGTGCCACTGAAATGTATCCAAACCTCTCTGGCATTAGAATGCAAGACAGCTGGAGGACTCAAATATGAAATGGGGAACCATACGCAGCATAGTTCCAGTTTATTACATGGAGATATTTTTCTTCAAAAGCAAAATACTATTGTTGCTGTAAATTTGGAATAAAAGCAGAAAATTCTTGGCAGATCAGGCAGCATCTGTGAAGACAGAAATGAGGTTACTGTTTAGGTTTATGACTTTAACATGAGCTAATCTAGCTGGTCATTGACCTAGAGCATTAACGGCCTCTCAAGTATCAGGTGACTGAAATTAACACACAATGGTCAGGCAGAATTCATGAAAAACAAAGATTATCGTTTTAGATCGGGCATAAAAGTCCTCAGATGTAAACTGTTTCTCACTAAAGATTTCTGGCATCTAAAGTATTTTACAAACGTATGACTGAGTCTGCAACCATTGACAACTGGGTTCTGAGCTTCTACCACCAGCTGCGTTCCATTTGAATCAGCTGTGACTTCCCAAAAATATATTGCACACCTCACTCTGTTGGAAGATGGTCATCTGATGATTATTAGAAACTGAGAAACCTGGAGCTGGGGTCTTGACAGGCAGCAAGTACCACGTATTTTTACTGAACAGCATGGAAAGCAGCACAACACATCACAGGGCATGTCACACTCATCTTGTGACCGCAGCATGAACACACATGGTGGTGTGGTCACAAGATTACAGCTCTGCTAGTTGATGATGTGGAGGCTTAATAGTAATGCTTGCCATGGTGAGTGCAGTCTACAGGATAACTTCACATTTTCATACTCAGCATCCAGTGAGTATTTTTTTCAAAGTACATCTCCAAATATCTGCTTCATGATAGATTAAGAATATATTTTGGCAGCTTGCACTTTGATTCTTCATTAAATACAAGTTTCACATGAAAGATGTAGGGAAAAGAGAAAACCTGCATTAAGCTATTTCCTCCTTAAAGATAGGTGATAAATTTTGTTGTAGACTAGTGCCTTCTGTACTGGAAAATGATTCTTTTTTTATTGCATTTGGACTTCATTACTTGAATCTGAGTCTTGCACATGGAGCAAACAGATTCTTCCTGCTCCAAGGAGCTCTGAACCACGAGAGAACGCTGCCCTGTTATACATTAGTTTGCTTTTGGATTTCTCCATTATTGAAATACCATGTTGCCTCTTTGCAACGCAGTTCCAAGGGGCTGCCCAAACGCCAGTGGTCATCCGCTCAGACTTGCAGGTTCCAGTAGCCGATGTAGATTCTCCTTGCGTCCTTCAACTGGTACCTCTCAGGAAGCTGCCTTGAGTGCAGCAAATGACTGAGAGTGACTGGAGATTTGGCACTGAAACTCTCTCAGCTTTGATGTTGGTGTAATTGGTTGACAAATTGGCTTCCTACTATACATCCTAACTGATTTTCCTTTCCAGTGACTTGAGTTATGGTGGAACCTGGAGATTTTTGGCCATTTTTTTAAAAATCAGTTTTTATTTATGAATCAGTATTAATAAAGTACAAAAATGGACATTTTTGTTTTATAGTGTTGGGAAAATGGGATTATCCTTTGCCGTGAATTAGCAGATCAGTATGAGAGCTTCTACGATTACCGCAACCTAAGCAAGATGAGGGTAAAGTATAATTTAACAGTTAAATTTCAAAAATACAAAATGCAAGTCTGTTTTAGACAGACGTGATTAAAAAGTGATTGTAAGCAGCTTTATTTGCACATTCATTCAACAGATGATGGAAGCTGCTTTCTATGATAAAATAATGGACCAACAACGTTTGGAGCCTGAATTTTTCAGGGTCGGATTTTATGGGAAGAAATTTCCATTCTTCCTAAGAGTAAGTACATGATATAAACTGCATGTGATTTAAAAATAGAATATTCATTTGCCAAATTTACAATGTAAATGTGTAAAGGTAGTAATTAGAGTTTAGCGAATGGTTCATTTGTTAAATTTCTTGTAAGCAAATGATGAGTTTTGACAGTATAATAATCGCAGAGAGAAGAGTATTTGTCTGCATATATGAAGTATTGCATTAATTTGACGTGTGGGCTGATCAATGCTGAGTTTGATATGCAGCAGAATTGGGGGGAGGGGATGCAGGAAAAGGAGATTCAAAGGTATTTTCCCAAACACCAAGACTTAGCTTTATAATTACTGAGTGCAAACTGGAAATCTTTTGACCAATTTGACATGAGACGTGATTTTCTCCACATGATCTTAAAATGCAACTTCATGTTCAAAATAATCCTAACCTGCACAGATTTCGAAGCTGATGTTCTTCACTCCTATCCACAGAAAATGATAAGTACAATAAAGATTTAAATAAGTATAAATCACAGTTATCTGTGTTTTTTTTCCCACTATTATTGTGCCCTCTCATGTTGTTAATGGGTTTGGAACTGCTTCAAAATGGGATTAGAAGCATTTCCCCACATCCACCACCCTCCAAACCCTGTTAACACCAGTGAGGGTTGCTGCCATTCTTAAAGCACATATTGTTGACTGTTCAAAATAATTCCTAGCTCAGGTAATCTATGCAACAGTGGAAGCAGCTCTAGAAAAGTTTCAATAAGGCTAGATCCACATTGACACCTCTGGAAGAATGTTTGTCTGAATGTGTGCAAAACTGCTTCATCCCTCTGGCTTTTGATTACCAGAGAGACATTGTATGCATAAAAGTATCAAGCAGATCAGCCTCAGGATTGGGAGCAGTGCTGAAAACAAATAGATCTCTCTAATTTCTACCCGAAGATTTCATGTGACGTGATACTATGCAACAGATGTTGAGGAAAATATTTAGTCCCCAGAAATAAAATCCAGAATAAGTGAAATCTTTATCCCTTTCTAAAATAATTAAATGCCATGTAACCTTATTGCATATTTTCTCTCAGTTACAAAGAGAGCAGCTTTGAACGTAGATCAGGCAGCTTGCCATCTTGTGACAGGAAATACTACGTGGCATAGGAGGATTGAATCAAAAAGGAATAAAGATCATTCTTTTAGACTGATTGAAGGTGTTAAGTTTATTTGTAATTATTGAGCAGAGATAAAATGATACAAAAATACTTTAAATAATCCCTTGCACTTCCAGAAAATAGATCTTTTAACCATGTTGACTGTTTTGTAATCAATTGAACAAGGAAATGTTTAAAATTGCAAACAAATAACAAGAGAATAGTGAACAGCTATTGTTTTAGAAATGTTTTACTGTAACTTTTGTAATTATTGTAACTTTTGTTACAGTAACTAGAGTACATTTTTGTTGACCCTATATGCTAATACCATTGATGTTCACAGTTATTAAATATGTTTTGAATATATATTGAATTCAAAATGTATTTATTTTGTGCCCCTTTGTCTAAGCACCTTATGGGTATTAATTTGCATCAGTCAAAAGGAAAAGCACAATAGCCTAGAAATTTAATTGCACCCAGATTTAGTCTGCTAGGTTTTGCCCAAATGCTAATCAGATATCACCAAACAAAAATACAACATTGAGACATCCTTCTCTAAGATAGTGTCGTCATGATTTACTGTCTTTGAGATTGTTAAAACTCTGCTTGTGTATTTCAGAGTCACAGTCGGGCACTGACACATGAACAAAGGATCAGCTCAGGCTGCAGTGGAGATTCAAGAAAGGGGTGGTAGTGGGGAACGGGGAATTAAGTGTGAGGGTGGAGATGTTAGGGGTGGGATAGGATTTTAATGACCCAAGGGCTTCCTCAGCTGTTCAGTGCTGGGAATTTAATCAGATTGGAAATAAGTCAGGGACTACAATAGGTCTTAAAACAGGCAGGGCATGCGATGAGGGCTGCAGTGGCTCTGATCTGACCTGTAAGACGTAGGCTGCAATAGCTGTCTGCCTTGATGTCTCAAAAACTTTTAATGTAACAAACTTCACAGAATAAACAGTGGGTGATGTATAAAATCAATGTCCCAGTGATGTTCTATAAAATCATGTGGGATTCACTGCTTTCAACCCTTGTTAAAACTGACCTATTTATGAAAGTTATGAAATATGACATTTTAATCCAATTTCTACTATTAAGCAAGTAATGGGAGGCAAGCAGTTTGATGGCATCGTGTGCAGGAGCGAGAGCAGGGAAATGATATTTATGTGAAGGTGAATCATGATAAGAAGTAGCTGATCCAAGTAGACAAAGGTCATAATTTCAACACAAAATAGGTACAAATAATTCAGAATGTGCAAAATCACCTCTAATGCTATACTCATGCATGAAAAATCACTGTCAATGGATTCTACTGAATCAAATTTCTAGGCAAGTGTATACTTCCTCTCTTTTTTTCATTGCATTTTACAAGAGGAGGATGAGTGGATGTTCAGTAAGGCAAATCATAAAGATGGAGTAGCACCTAACACATGTTTTACTGAAGATGGTCTGAAGTCAACCAACAGCAGCTGGTGCAACTCTATATCAAAAGTGATGTCACATGGAACACAGTTTCTAAAAAGTACATAAACCCCATTATGCATTCTTTCCCAAAATGAACAAACCCATACCAGCAACAGCTGTCAGTATACCATCATTAGTTAACTATTTGCATCAAACTATATGTTATGAAGATAAAAGGTACGCAATCAACAACCATAAATCTCATCTATCTACGCATTTCCATTACCTATGTGACCACCTCAAATGCAATGGTCACATTATCATTCCTGGTGTCCACTCTGGATGCCCTTAAATCTGATGGATTTTCTTCTCCTGTAAACTGTGCATTTTCTACTCAGTTTTGGGTAACTTGTGTCTCCCATTCATTGTCTTGCCCAGGAATAGCTGGATCATGGGACCAATCCTGTAATTCAAACCCAGGTTCATTTTGCATCCCATATTATCGATTACCATCTTCATGGGTGGCACATGCATGTCCCAATTAATTAATGTGCATCTTTTGGGAGCTGTCACTTGTTTTTACCATATATTTCCTGTCTCTCAGAACCTTTACAATCTCTCCATGGCTCTCTCTTGATAATTCTCCATGGGCTGCTGGTTCGCCGATTTCACCTGAAACTGTTTCTCCTTTCTGCTTCCTCTTCCTCCACCCATCCCTTCCAAGTCGGCTACACCCAACTCTGTCTGCAACCAGCAGCGCAGAGCACCTCAGCTGGGAAATATCTTCTGATGGAGTCTGAGCCCTACACATAACCGGAAACAAAGGTGGAAGAAGCCTCATGACATTTCATCCAATAATTGCTGCTTATATTTTTCTGTCAGTGTGTGTGCAGAATATTCAGTCTCGTCTTTGGACTCTGGGTGGTTGGGGATTTGAAATGAGAATTGGATTCCATTTGAGTGGAGGAAGGTTAAAAACTGTCAACCTGAAACATGGAGCACTATCATAACACAGTTTCTTAGGGGGGGGCTAGGTGCTGTATAAACTGATGTTGAGGTTTCAATGATGTATTCTGTGGAGGTGCATGACCTGAAAGTTAAAGCTTCTGGACTGATTGCCTGTGAGCCAGTGAAAGAAGATAGTCCATTCTCTGCTGAAAGTCATCCATGTGTACCATTTGGAAGGTGCACTCCTGACACCTCCACTTTGGCTGCAGAGAAGTGGGCAGCAGTGGCCTGCAGTTTGGCTGCATGAAGCAGAACTTTAATATTCTTATTGATTCCAGGCTAATACACCTACCCTCTGGCTATCTGCTTCTTATGAACAATTCCCTCTTGCTATACATAGATGTCCATGCATGTAGTATCTTCAGGGCTGGTGCCCCATGGGCGCACTTCAGACTGCCATGATACACTGATAGCTCAGGCTACCTTCAGCCAAAAGGTCTGATCTTATCACACCTCTCTCCATCATTCATCATAACAAGGTATATTCATACTGACTGCAAAGGAATATTTGTACAAGTAGCCCTTGCAATCTCAACCATTTTGTCAAAACATTCATCATCAACTTGTAGTTGAAAATTTCCCTGCACCGCAGGGGCACGGTGACCCGGATTCGATCCTGACCTCCAGAGCTGTATGAGTGCAGTTTGCATGTTCTGTCTGTGAGGACATGGGTTTATCCTGTTTACTCCAGTTTCTCCCACATCCCAAAGTTGTTAATTGGCTACTGTAAATTACCTCTCAATGTAGTGTAGCGTGGTAGGAAAATCAGGGTGGCATTGATGTGCATTTGAAAGAAAATGGGTTACAAGGTAATAAATGGGGAAGTAGGATTACTCTGAGAGCCATCATGGATTCATGTGGGCCAAATGGCTGCCTACTACAGCATTATGAAAAGGCAACTGTGACAGTCCATTATGGTTGCATGTGCCATATTCAATGTGTAAATACAAGATGGTACATCTTTGCAGTCATGCAGCTGCTATTGTTGGAATGTGCCATCTGTGCCACAAGATCACCACCCCATGGTCACCAGAGTGAAATGCCTGCCAGCAAGAAACTTCTGAAATGAAGTAATGTCAATTGATAGCCTCGGCTTTGTTACCGAATTGTGCACGGCTTGTTCCACTACAGGTGGCAGTGTGAGATCCATATTCAAGGGGTAGCTCGTGGTCTGATTCCATTACTGAGATGATGAACACACCCACTCCATTGCTGGAAGCATCACATGACAGGTGTACTGGTTTCCTCAAGTCGTATTAAACTGGATTCACTACTAAGCTTTGTCCCGCATTGTAAATACACCGACTGTCACTCTTCACCATTGAACCACGTCTCCACTTTCTATACTTCCCTCTGCAACTGGATCCTCAACTTCCTTATGGGGAGATCACAATCAGTTGAGGATCGGTAATAACATCTCCTCCTCATTGACTATCAACAAGGAGGTGTGCTAAGCCCACTGCTCTACCCTCTCTATACTAGAGACTGTGTGGTTAAGCACAGTCAAACACCATCCATAAATTCACTGATGGTGTTGATGGCACCACTGTTTTTGGCAGAATCTCTGATGGTGATGAGGAAGCTTACAGGAGTGAGATGGAATTGGTTTATTATTGTCACTTGTACCGAGGTACAACAAAAAACTTGTCTTGCGTACGGTTTATACAGATCAATTCATTACATATTGCATTGAGGTAGTACAAGGTAAAACAGTACAGAATGCAGAATGAAGTGTAACATTTACGGAGAAAGTGCAGTGCTGGTAGACAATAAGGTGCAAGGTCATAATGAGGTGGATTGTGAGCTCAAGAGTCCATCTTATCGTACTAGGAGCATCTCATCCTACTTGAGCCTGGTGGTATGTGCTTTCAGGGTTTTGTATCTTCTGCCTTATGGAAGAAGAGTTAAATGCCCAGGGTTGGTGGGATCTTTGATTATGCTGGCTGCTTTATCAAGGCAGCGAAGTATAGACAGATTCCATGGAGGGGAGGCTGGTTTCCTTGATGTGCTGAGCTGTGTCCATGATACTCTGCAGTTTCTTGTAGTTACGAGCAGAGCAGTTGCCATACAAAGCCGTAATGCATCCAAATAGGATGCTTTCTCTGGTGCATCGATCAAAGTTGGTGAGTGTCAAAGGGGACATGCCAAGTTTCTTTAGCCTCCTGATAGATTCTTTAGCCTCAGAGTTAGGTCAGCTGGTTGAGTGGTGTCACAACAAAAACCTTGCACTCAACATCAGCAAGAACAGGGAATTGATTGCCTACTTCAGGAAGGGGAAGTCAGGAGAGCACATATCAGTCCTCATTAATGGGTCAGTGGAGGAAAGAGTGAAAAACTTAGAGTTCCTGGGTGTCAACACATCGATGCAATCACAAAGGCGGCATGCGAGTGGCTGTACTTCATTAGGAGTTTGGGGAAATTTGGCATGTCACCAAAGGCTCTTGCAAATTTCTATAGATGTATGGTGGAGAGCATTCTGACTGGTTGCATCGCTGCCTGGTACGGAGCCTCCAATATACAGGATCACAAGAGGCTGTAGATGGTTCTTGATATGGCCAGCTCTATCCCACTGCATCTTCAAGAGGCAGTGCCTCAAGAAGGCGGCATCCATCCCTTAAGGACCCTCACCATATGGGACGTGCCCTCTTCTCGTTACTACCATCAGGGAGGAGGTACAGGAGCCTGAAGTCAAAACTCGACGATTCAGGAACAGCTTCTTCCCTTCTGCCATCAGATTTCTGAACGATCCATGAACACTACCTCATTATTCCTTATTTTGCACTATTTTTGTAACTTATAGATCTTTGTGTCTTTGCACCATACTGCTGCCGTAACACAACAAATTTCACATCATATGTCAGTGATAATAAATCTGACTCTGAATAACTTGCGAATAGAACTATGTATGGGGGACAAACTTCAGCAAACATTTTTGAGTAATCCTGAAGCATTCCCAGGAAAGAGCGAAGTTTCATGAGCTCTCTAGCATACATTACAGCTTCTGCTTTCTCCTGGACAGATTGTTGCCTAAAGCTCAACCTGCATAAATGTACATTTGTTTTGCTTCAACCACATAGTCTGTACTGTAACATGTCAAATACCTCCCTCGTGTTCCAGTTCAGTCTCTGTGGCAATGAGGATATCATGGGATCCTCAGCAGTACTTTGTTCACAACTGATGGAAAGATCTTTGAGGCTGACTTAACTCTGTACGTGAACATATGAAATGGGAACAGGAGAAGACCATTCCACTCCTTAAGCCTTCTCTGCCATTCAGTATCATTGCTAATCTAACCACCACTGCAAATTTCTGCCTACCCACAGCAACCTTTCACTGATTTTTTTTTCATCAAGAATCTGTCCACCTCAGCCTTAAAAATGTTCAAAGACTCTACACCCATCTCCCTTTGGGGAGGAGTTCCAAAGACTCACAGCCCTCAGCAAAAACAAATATTGCCTCAGCTGTTTTAAATGGGCGACTGTCTGATTCCAGATTCTCCCACAAAAGGAAACGTGCCCTCCCTGTCAAGACCTCTCAGGTTCTTGTAGGTTTCAGCTAAGTCATTTCTCCCTCTCCTAAATTCCACTGGATACAAGCCCAGTTTAATTCAATCACTATGACCTGCCCATTCTGTCTCTGAATTACCTCCAACATCCATTCTTCAGTCAGAACACCCATACTTTACACAGTACTCCAGATGGGGTCTCGCCAATGCCCTGCAACTGAAGCTTCAACTGAAAGTTCAACATTTTGTTTGGAAACCCCCATTAGTGGGCCCAAAAATGAGTGCTCTATGTGGAGGCAAGATCACCCTGAAAATACCAATAAGTAAAAAATGAGATTAACGTAGGGTGAGTGTAATTGGATGGTTGATGGTTCAAAGGCCTGTTTCCATGTCATCTAAGACTTTATAACGATAAGCACTATTTACAAGATTCACAAGCACTATTCACATCTTGCAAGATTTCCTCAGTAGTTGGTTCCTAATCTTTTAGTGAGTTGGGATTGTCTTGTGTGTGGATTCAGGTGTAAGCATGCAGTTCCAATTAAGTGTAACATCAAAGAAGAGCATATTTCTTGACTATCTGGAGTCAAAAAGTTAACCTTGGAGGAAATCTTCGGCTTCTTTAACAGAATTGAACCATCGGCATGATTTATCAGGAAGTAAAATTCTCAGGTGAGCTGGGAACAGTAATGCAGGTTGAAAATTCCCTTGATAAAGCCGCAACTTAACCAGTTGGTAAAGCAGTCTCTCTTTCATGACTTCTGGGGTGTAATCTTCAACCAGACAAAACTTCCAATCTTTATATTGGATCATTCCTCAACAATGAGCAATTTGAATCAAATGTTCTTTAATGCTCACATAGCCAATAATATTGAGATTTCACTGTGGTTTTTGCTCTGCTTGAGGTTTTGGTCTTAACACTCGATGGGCACAATCAAGTATAGGGTGTATGGAAAGCACTTCAGGGCTGAACACATCCATCAGAAGTTTAGAAAA
>JARFYF010000029.1:24287374-24304609 GCA_030265395.1 Rhina ancylostomus | reverse complement strand
CCAAATACATTTCTTATTTGGCATCTGTTAAGAGCTTTTGTGTGGTATTTGGATAAACAAAAAGCAAGGATAGAGCTACACATAATTCATCCTTTATTAAGGTTAGTCAACATTTATCAAATGTTATATGACATGGGACACGTAGTTCCTTTAAGGTATATAAACGCTCTTGTCGACTGCTGTGGATTAACGGCTTTTTGGCTTTTCCAGTGCTACAGGTGGCATCAGGGATCAGCCCATTATGATTTTGTACTTTTTTTTGGTTCAGAACAGCTGCTTCCTTATCTGTCACCTCCTTGTGATTTGCTGAATACCAGAGAAGAAAAATATCATATGATTGCCTTTGCCTTTGTCACGGGTAGCTTATATTTTGGATTTTAATGAATGATATAATAAGTATTGCCATTTTGCACATTTTTCTCTTTAGATCTTAAATGTTCCAATTATTTAAATCTTTCTCTAGATTATGTTTAATTCATTCAATATGGACATGAGTAAAACCACAGGAGTCATGTTGCACCCTCACACCTTGCCTCCCCCTCCCCCAAGACTGCTCGACCTTTCAGTCAGGTCATTCCTGATCCTCTGCTTTATTTTCCACCACAAAATTTTCACATCTCTAGATTTCCAAAGAGTCTGAAGTCTATCAATCTCAACCGTAGATGTGCTCAGTGACTGAGTATCCCAGAACATTCTGGCATAGAGAATTCCTAAGGTTCATAACACTCTGAAAAAATTTCTTCTTGTCTCATTACCTTGAGATTATATTTATATTCAGCCAGCAGAAGCAACACTTTGGCTCAATCCTGTCAAAATGTCTCAGAATTTTTTTAATGCTTTAATGAGATTATCTTTTAATCTAATAAACGCCAATGAATACAAAACCATTTTATTTGATATTAGTATGCACCTAGGTACTTCCGTGAGTATTTTGGACAAAGAATGTTCTTCCATAAGTAAAGTCCATGTGTAATAATTTTGCATACAGTAGTCATTCAACTCAATCATTAATCACAGAGGTTAAACTAAATTTCAGCAGATAAATTGAACGGTCAGTTCTAAATTAATCTGCTGCTGCCCAAAGGAGGCATGAGCTTATTTGTTTTAATTTACCTCATAACCGACCAGATGTGTTTCCCATTTGATTTGCTGACTGAATGAGAAAAGCATCCACATTAGCAGCCATGACTCTTGAAGGCCCATTCAGAATGGGATCCTCCACCTTAAGTGAGGTCACTTCGTAAGATTGTTCAGTTGGAATGATGGACGATGAAACTGNNNAATGATCAATCCCTTGGATATCTCAGGCCACCGTTAGAGGTCTTGGTGGATGAGATGTAGGTGAAGAAGAAAGCTCTCCTTTGAGCCAGCATCAGGAGGATCCCATTAACCAAAACTCTCAGCCCAGGAACATCACCACCTTGACCTGGATATAGTGCAGAAAGCACTTCAGTTACACCGGAAGTAGGAAGGGTGAGTAACAATCTTCCATTGCTCAGCTCTTTGATTGTTAGTGCTCCTTCCCCTGCTTTTCTCTTGCTCCAATGCACTTGGCAGTTCACCAACTCCTCCCTCCTGTCATGCACTTAACAGACATTCAATCAATCATATTAGTGCCTGGCTACTGTTGTTGGACCAAGTGTGTCAGTGTGTCAGGTTCAGGTCTGGTCGCAGTACATTCTGATAAGGCATTCAAATTTGGGTCAGATGGGACTGTATTTCTGCAGATGACTCCAGGTTGGATTGTTGTGGAAAATATTTTGTGTTCAGACTGGATTTGGATTGGCTTGTGGTTCAGATAAAGTTTTATACTTAATTGGATCTCTTGACTGCACTGCATCCTCCTTCATTCTCATTACGGATGCTTAGGCACCTGGACCTTCCCTCCCTAACAGAATCCATTAGTACTGTTTGCATCAGCACTAAGCTTTCATGCTTTCTCTCCCACCACAATTACGTAGCCACTCTAAATTAAAATCTTTCCAATCCTGATTGTACCTTGCTTATTTTCCCTCTGGCAGTAATGGTTGAGTATTTGGAGTCTACTTAGGATGAGCGCACACTAATTAAGTTACCTCTCTTTGCAGGTCCAGTCAGTACATGTCCAGAGGGAGAAGATGAAGATAGCGAAAGTTCCACCATACCATGCTGCAGGAGGTGGAGCAGCCAGTATTAGAGATAAAGTCCTGTAAAAACAGTCAGGATTCTGTGAATAGGAGGTCTGGACTTTACTGAAGTCCCTTGATGAACTACTGAGAGATACACAATTGAACTGGAATTCTGAGCTAGTCTCTTGGCACCATCCAAGCCGGTCTTTCCTTTAGTACCTTCTCAACAGCCATAGCACCCAAAGAATGCATCTCAACTGAGCAGCCTCCTTGTGATGATGCATTGTTACACCTACCATCACACCAGACACTGACTGGGCTTGGTAATGATGTAGAGGCATTTTCATGTGGTGAAGTCACCAGTTCTGGAGGGTAGAAGCAGAGACTGCTCAGAAGAGAGCTCACTAAATGACAAGGTCCTTTAATGCTTTGATGACAACAGAGATAAAGGCCTAGAACATATGAAATGAGAAGGAATATGCTTGTTTTGTACAGCAGTTACATTGCACATGGGAAGGGTTGCCATGGAGTTCCTGAATTTGGCTTCGGAACCAGAGATGATTACTGAAATAAGTAGGGGTTTCCAAGCAATCTTCCGCTATAAGCACTTCTGCAGATGAATGAAGTGCTGAGACTCAACTTCATGATAATGGTAGTGCCATGTGCCGTACTCTCTGCTTGTTTGCACTACTGCCTTCCCAGCCCATTGCAGGTGCTGTCCAGTTTAACCTGTTTCACCATGGAGTAACTTGGCCTAGTTTTCCAAACTAACAAATGAACTGCACAGTATTGGAAGGGAAAAACGTATGATTTTCATGTTTTATTAGTCTTAACTACCAGCCAGGAATGCAAACTAACAGTGCTTCTGGAAAGGACTGCTCAAATATGCATTTGAAGGCCAGTGACACTGAAGGTCAATGAAGCAAAAGCTTGTTAATACATGAGTGGAAGGTAAAACCATCAGCCAGTCACTTTGTAAAGCAATAGAGTAGCAAACATTTTGGGGATTTTCAGTCTTTGCTTATAGGTTATTTGTGGATGTGTATTGATTTACTTACTCCCTGTTGGTAAATGTGATGGTGAAATTGCTTTACATTTTGTGTTGTTACGACAATCACAGCCAGGCAATTGTTCTCTCCTCCTGCCTGCTTTCCTTTTTAACATGGGCTGCTCTATCTGCTGCCACACATCAGTGACAAAATTTGTACATTCCTAGATTGTGCTGCCCTGTGTTAAATACCTGTCAGATAACCACTGCCTTGTCTTTCACCCCTAACAGAACAAGGAGTTTGTTTGTCGAGGACATGATTACGAGAGATTGGAGGCTTTCCAACAGCGAATGTTGAATGAGTTCCCACATGCAATTGCTATGCAGCACGCCAACCAGCCCGAAGAGACTATTTTTCAGGCTGATGCACAATGTATCCTTAGAACTGCTGCTGGGCTGGAATGGGTCGCAAGTAAGCTTGCAAGGGTTCTGTGCTGTTCAGTTGTTTTCTTAGGTTTTATTAACTGCTGTGCGTAAAGGAGGCAGATTTTTTTACTCCAGTCATTTTAGTGATCTATGAAGACAAATATCAGGAAATGTCCACAATATTTAGGCTATTTTGGGAATTATCTTACTGATAGGTTTTTTTTAATTTATAGGATGTTTTGCTGCATTCAGAAATAAAATCTAATACTACAACTGTTCACATTGCATGACTTGATTGCAGAAATCTGTCAACTCAAATGCTTTTATCAACAAAACAAAAATCTTGACAGGAACTGCCCATAAAAGACTGCCTGTTCACCTCTGTGTATCATTTTGCATTCCTGTATTGAAGGTATTTGCTGAATCAATGTGTTTTGACCCACCAGAGCTCCCACTTACCACAATTATCTGGACAGGATGTGGAGAGCTGATCAAACTAACCCTTGACCTTAAGGATATGTCTGACAGGGCAGGAAGGTTGTGGTGGTGGCTTCTGAGTGCCCCAAAACCATTTGACAGGAGGCAAACTTGAAGGCCGATCCTCACACCTGTCAAAGCAATTTTTATACGTGGACTTGACATTCTCAATACCATCCTGAATGCTCCTTTTCATCTTGGAGCAGTAATGGGCCAGACGTTCCCTGAAATCAACGTGGATGTTGCATTTCAAGGAGCCTTGAATGTTTTTCGTTGCGGACCTGGTAATCTCTTACTACGTCAGAGCTTGGAACAGAGAGCCTGTTTCAGGAGCATGTCAAGCATTGCAAGCGATGTGGCGTACCCAGAGTGGCTGACTTTGTGTAACAAGGGCTGTAATACTGGGGATGTTGTCCTAGGAGAGGACACAGCCCCTCATTCACTTATTATTTTGGTGAAGTTGGAGTGGTTTACAAAGATCACATTGGTGGTATCTTTCCTGTGCCTTGAGCTACCTGCTTTACTAGGTAGTCCAAATCCTAGAAACCTTTAGGAGGGCAGCAATCACTATTGTCCAATGGAACCATGTATTTTGGACCAGATCTGTTGTCTTGATCTTTAAATATCTTTTTGCTCAATTTTTTAAAGACTGGTGGTGCAGCGGTGGTGAATTTCTTTATTGATGCCTGCCTTCATCAAGATGCAACACTCTCACACCATTGAGGATGGATTAGCTAAAATAAGTCATGTTGAGCTTCTGGAAGCACAACTCAGAGCTTCTGGAAGCACAACTCAGAGCTCCTGTTCATGCAGTAAAGATCAGAATGTTTTCCGTATTTGAATAGAAAATCAAAGAAATAGAATAAGGCTGAATACAACAGAAATGATCATAGTCATTGGATATTTTTGTAAATCCATTTAGAGGGAACTCCGAACTACAATTAACTAGATTACTTTTTCCAAATTATGCAGGATCATGTTTTAAATTATAATGATATTTGAGAATCCATGCAAAGAGTTTTACGAGGAAACATACTGGTTATGCATGATATATTTCACTAGTTTGCTGTCCAAGACTAAAAAAACTTGTTCTTTCTAATTTGATCAGAATTGCTAAATACTGTGCTATTTCCTGAAAGTGTGCATTAGATCTGTTCTTAAACTGTGTATCGTTACAAACCTTGCAATATAAATAATACAAAACAGATGGCTTTGAAACACTTCCTGTTTGAATGACACATCATGAGATGTCATCTCTGGCAAACGAGATTGTTAGTGATTTGTGTTCTTTTGTGGCCTCTTTTCTCCCCCCGCCCCCCCCCCCATTCTCCCATCTCTCTTTTCCATTTTCCAACCTCACCAAACACCTTGCCCTTCTGTGAAAAATAGCTTAAAAGAAGTGAAACAAATTTGATTGCTATAAAATGGGTTTGTTTCTTCTGAGTCAGAGAAATGTAAATTAGAGCACCAGCCTGTTATTATATAGTTCTCCTGACATTGTCAAATGTCTCAAGGTGCATCACAGGAGCATATAGAGTTGGACCCAGACAATTAAAACCTCTAGTCAAAGAGGTTTTCAATGAGCATCTTAAAAGAAAAGGATAGAAATGGAGAGACATTTAAGAAAGGCATATCAGAGGTGGGACCTTGACAGCTAAAGAGGGAACAAAAGACAAATTCTTGAGGGAAGCCAGAGATAACTTGGTGACCATGGGAAGTGAAACCATTTCTGATCAGATGGTTACATTGGATGAATAAGAATGGAACTGAGCAAGTTTGATCTCATGCAGTTTGAAACTGTTGGGAAGTATTGGAGAAGGATGATGTGGCCAATTAAAATCAAAGGCTGCAGATGGGTCAAGAGGCCAAGAAGAGGAAGTGAAATATGATTATGAACAGTGTAATTTGTCGCTTTCTTGAGCAGATTTTTGGCACATATAACAGATGGAGAAACCTGAGAGGAACTTGGACAACGTCTGGATCAATGGGCATGAATTTGGTAATTATTCAAGGACGTTGGAGATGGGGTATAGGAAGGAAGGGATCAAGATTCAGTTTCATTTCATGGTAATGGTGATGATGGCCCATTCGCAGGAGAGCAGTCACTAACTGAAGGGAATACAGCTAATATAAGTGCAGGAAGAAAATTTAGGTTGTCAATGATTTTATGGGAATGGAGTTGAGGGAACAGGAGGAGGAATCTCTTGGACAAGGTGACCTTGGAAAAGTTATGTTGGAAGATGAGAGATAAACTAGAGAATGAATCAAGTTCCATTTCTAGGGCTTAGTGGACCTTAATAGACTGGGTATAGGCTAAATGAAGTGCTGGAGGCAATTGACTGGATCTGACTTTAAAAGAGGACAAGGATATCCAACGTGGAATTGAGTAGACTGGGGAATTGTAAACTCATGCGTAGAAAGAAGGGCCAGAAACCAGACAGCTGGGATTTTCAAAGTATGTTTGGAAGTTAATCCCCTGCCTGCCCACCCACCCAAGGGCAGATGCAGAAGTAGGCTGGGGATGAGTCATATGAATTACTACCACATTACCAGTATCATCACTCTCTTTAGTACAAATAATGTGAACAGTACTATCTTTTTGTGACTTCCATACTTTAAGTTTTGCAAAACATTTCGGAGTTTTATTAGACATAACCCATGAATGAAATTTTCATTGCACTCTTGAGCACTATTCAATGTAGCACAAATGCTATTTATGATGAGTCTTTTTTTTCATAAATCCTGGTTCGCACTGGAATGAGCTTTCTTTTATCAGCTTGTTATGTCAGGCAAGTGAGCTCACTGATATTAAAATGAAGAAATGTAACAGGGAAGGTGTATGCATTACCTTTTGCAATACAGTAATAGGTTATTTCTGCACTGTTACAGTTCACTACCGGTAAACCCAGTTTCATTTAGATTATCTGCAAACAAAGCAATTTGACAGTGAGAAATTATCTTCTCATTGTTCAGGCCACAGCAACCGAAGATGTACAACATCTTTCCAAATTAACATTGCTATTGTCTTCAAAGATTAATGGCTAAATGAATTTTATATCTAACTGCTTGTGTAATTTTAACTTTGCTTTATAGCATTTGAATAAGCTATTCACTATGATTATTGGTATTCAGTCTACCAGTTAAATATTCAATTTATTGATTAAGGCATGTAATTCTGTGAACATCAAGCCCGTATTGCAATACCGAATTAACCAGGAATCATGAATTTTAAATTTACCTTAAAAATCTGATTTTTTTTTCCCTACTGAAATGTAAGAATTTGGGAATCGGAGGAGAGTGGTTACTTGAGCTTGTAGTTCACTCTGTCTATTAATTTAGTCCAACCATGTGTTATTAAATTTTGATTTGGTTTCAATGACCAGCAGTGGAAAACATGTAAGGTAGCGAACAGTAATGGAACTTGATCCAGCTGGCGAGATGTGGAAGGTTTATGGCTTTCCTCAAATAAAATAAAGAAAACTTTACCTTTGATAGCTAAGGATACAGTATGTGTTGAGGCTTCTCAGAAACAACAGACTATTTGTAATTTACTGCCGCACCATTTGTTGAATTGTGCAAATTTCTGGCATCATTCTGCACTACATCATTTCTGAAACTGGCTGCTGGTTCCCAAACATCATATTTAAGATTTTTGAATTCATCTGCAAATCCTACTATGGCTTTGTATTGGCTGAAAAATATACTCTTCTGGTTTCTCTGAATCCCTTCCCTGCGTTTCACATCTGGGGGCAGAACTTTCCTTTGTGTTGTTTGGAAATATTTACCAAAATCTCTCCATTTTTCTTTCTATCTATTTGATGAAGCTTTAAAAGTCTATCTCAATCTGCCAAATATTAGCAGTAAAATGTTATGGTTGCAAAATGAGAAACTGAAAACAAATTAATAAATTGTGATGTAAACTGTTAATGATGTTTTTTAAAAAAAATGGCATACCAATAAGACTACATTTTAAAGTCCAAATCAGTAAAAAAATAATAGTTTCTATGTTAAGTATGCAGAAGCCACTTGGCTCAATTGGATGTAGACCACCAAAATGCAGAGAAAACATACCATATTGTTTTGAAATTGATGGCTTAGCAATAGAAGGTTTTGTCACAGCTAGTTTGATTCTATTCAAACCCAAAACAAAACAAAAACGTTAATGTCATGATCCATAAGAAGTCCAGAAAAATAAGTTTTCCTAAATTCTGCAGCTTAAGGATGTTTGATATCCAAACTAAGCCTCATGGGTGTGAAGTCTGAAGTCTGTTGTAGAGACTTAAAAAAAAAGTTATAGCTAGATCTTACACCCAAGATCTAGCTACAGGTTTATGATGCTTTTAATCAACCTGGTTGTGTTATTGTGACCAAATGTTCCTGTTCTACTACTTGATATTATTTATCTGTTTTCTGGCATTTCTTTCAGTCCCTTTGGAAATGAATAAATGCGGTTAGCTTTTTGGCACTTTTGTTTTGAAGTATTTCCCTATCAATACATGGTGATTTTTATATGACAAGTTCTCTTTCTAAGATAATACTTCCTCAGCAAATTTATCATAACATACTTTTCAAAGCACGCTTTCCAGCATCTCTTGTCCTATCAATCTTTATTTTCAAGGTGAATGATTTAACTAATGCTGTAACTTGATTTTAACTGTCTAGAGTTTTGTCAAAAGCACAACTGGACAAGCTATATATTTCCAATATGACATGTTTTCATTTCAAATGTAGTGTTTAATTTCTGAACTTTTTGTTTGCAATTTCAGTATATTTTTTCCTGTATCCGGAATTGGCTTTTAATTATTTAGCTTCAGATTATTTTCTTAACTACTAACATACAGATTTGCAGATTTATGCAGTAATTCCCATTCCTGAGAATCATGATATACTGCAGAAAGAAACTATTCCTGATCATATTAAGAGTTTTTACAGGGTCAACAATATCTGGAGGTTCAGATATGACAGACCATTCCACAAAGGAATAAAAGACAAAGAAAATGAGTTCAAGGTGTGTCTTTGTATGAAAAAACATCTGAGATGTAGAATACTGATATGTTATCACTGAGATCTATGCATGAATCTATGTTGCTTCATTTAATATTGAAAGTTAAAATAATGCACAAAAAGAAATTGGTTTCACCATTGATTTCAAAACTATTTTCTCTGTTTGTCATTTCTGGTCAGAGCTTATGGGTTGAGCGGACGACCTTGACATTAGTTCAGAGTCTACCAGGTATCTCCCGTTGGTTTGAAGTGGATCGGCGAGAAGTAGTGAGTTCAAAGTGCCTCTTGAAAATTTATTGACTGCAAAAGTTCTGTACCTTATTATGCAAAGTTGAGAAGTTTTTCCATTAAAGTAAACAAAAACAAAGTTACTTAAAAGTTCTTCCCTGATCCTCTTCTTTGTATTTCTTTTGTAAGAAGCTTATCTAATTGTTATAGAAAATCTGTTTCTAGATTGAAATGAGTCCACTTGAAAATGCAATTGAGGTGCTGGAGAACAAGAACCAACAACTGCGAACCCTAATCACCCAGTGTCAGTCAAGGCAGATGCAGAATATAAATCCCCTGACCATGTGCCTCAATGGGGTCATCGATGCAGCAGTGAATGGAGGACTTGCCAGATATCAAGAGGTAAATTAGAAGGGCTTAGAAACTGAAGAGGACCCAAGAAGTTTGAGGAAATGATGAACAAGATAATAGATGTCCTATAATCCAAGGTTACTTTGTGGAATGGTTACTACATGTTGATGGTTATCATAATTCTATGAACCACTTCTTTGTTCCAGACACTTCGGAATCCAAAATATCTCAATGCTTAAAAGTAGCCAGGTGAAATTTGTGAATTAATTGTTAAAGTTCTGAGTCTGAATCCATATTGGAAATATCAACTTAATGCCAAAGTCTATCTTTTATCAAAATGATAAACTAGCAGGTGAAGCAGATTCAATGTAGAGAGAAAAACGCTGTTTAGTCAGAACTGGAGAAGTGAGATGACAAGCATGTTTTAAGGCAAAGAGGACTACAGACCAAAGATAAAGGTGCAATGAAAATATTTTAAAATTCGTTCCTTGTTCTTTCCTGATTCAGTAGCAAAAGGATTTGCAAACAAAGGAGGCACCATACACATGTTAAAGATTATAGAAGACTGCTTTATTGGAGTTATGTAAAGAATAAAGTACAGAAATGCAGAAAGAAAGTAAAATACTTAATAAAATACAGAAGGAAGCAAAATAATACTTATCAACCAGTCAATGAACCTATCTATATGATGCTGGAGGGAACCCCAGATGTCCGACAGCCTTTCATGCAACCTTCTCTGTCTCTTTGCGACCCAACCTAAGGGAAGATTCTGATTTGCACAAAGAAGTTGCCCCTTTTTATACCCTTCAAAAACCTAACGTAGCTCTTACCCCAGTATTTTTCCATCCCCTAGTGGTATCAGTCTGTACCTTCTTATCTCTTGTGACCTTCAGCCTCGGCACGTAACTTAGAAAAGGAGGCAGCAGGCCCTAAGGAAAGCATGTTTGTCATCCTTGTATTGTCTCGAGGCTATGCATCAGTATTCTTGTAAGTTCTCAAAACATCCCCGCATTCTGAGCTGACACCATTTTGTTTACAACCACCATTTTGTGTTACACACTGCTACATATACTAAGGAGGAATCAGAAAAGTCTTTGGGCTATTTTAACTCTTTCCTTACAAAAGGTAACAGTTAATTTACAAAATGGCACTTAGAATGAACTGATACAGAAACAATTTGAAACATAATGAATTTAAATGGGCCCGTCTATGTTTCTGAGGCAGAAAGGTTAGATGGGGGTGTATCTAAAATTGTTAATATTAATTCCTGAAAGTTATAACATGCCTGTTCACGAGACTAAATGCAATACACTAAACTGAAAGGAATGTATGTGAAGTGTTGGGTCCTTGGATAGTGGGAAAATAAGTAAATGGACAGATATTGCTTAGTATTAGTATTGCATTAAATTAATATTATAAGACAATTTTGCATTTTAGTAATCACAGCTAAACCATACCTTTCACAAATATAACCATGCCTTTAATTTATTAAGTTTCAAATTATTTCTGTTCCAACTAGTGATTGTAAAGTAATCGTTACCTTAACAATGTTTGTTTCCACTCTATCACGTATTCCCTCTATTCCTTCTACCTTCTCTATGTAACTTAAAATATGTTTGTCTTCTCACTTTTCCCATTCTGATGAAAGATCCTTGATCTGAAATACCAACTCTGTTTCTCTCTCCACGGTGCTGCTTGACCTGCTTGGTCTTGCAATCCCTGTTTTGGTTTTGGATTTCTAGCATCTGCAGTTTTATTGATTCCAAAAGTGCAGTGCCTAATACGGTTGAAGATGCAGATGAAATAGTCACCTTCAAAGGGAAATTTGCTAAGTACTGGGAAAAGATATTAGAATTCGGGAAGGAATGGGAAAGTGAAGTTCAATTTTCTTCAAAATAGCCAACACAGATTCAATGGGCTAGATGGCTCCCACTGTACCACGATTCAATTATTTTATTGCAATATCAGGTCATTGGCTTGTTCACTGTCAAAAGTTAATTACAAACCAATCAGCTCATTGTCCTCGAGGTGCCAGGTTTACAGATTCTGTGAATCCAACCCCTCTGAGAGGAACATTTAACTTGTATAACTAAAATATAAATTATTACATGATGCTTTCTGTGGCAAAAATCCCAGTGTGACAGGGAAATGATGAGCAGCCCAGAGAGTTAAATTAAAATGTAAGAATTAGAAGTTTATAGCAAAGTCAAACAATGGAAATATCATTTACCTGATTTCAATATTTGTGAAGCAGACTATCTTTATGTATTCCTGAGGTTTTTTAATGATTCCTGTGAAACCATTTGTGATGAATAAATAACACTTTACCTATTTAAAATAGCTGAGATGTATTCTGCATTCTAGGCATTAAACATGAAAGAATTACCAGTTCATCAGGTTCTGTGCTCCTCCCTTGCAACAATATACATGATCCCATTTATCACCAAATATGAAAGGTACTAAAACTATTAGAGCAGATGGAAGAAATTATTCATCATTTAAGTATCTTGGGTTTTGTTTATTGCACTTGGGGATCATTTGTCATTCTTCATGCGTTGCCTAAGTGTCCTGAGTGTTGATTATGGGTTGTATACAGCAAGTTGGCTGCATGTATCCTCAATTTACACAAGGGCATTGTGAGCATCTCTTGGCATTTTGATTTTGCTTCCAATTCCAAATGGCAATCTTATAAATGTCATTGTGCTGGCTGAATTACAACTTGTATTTATATTGTATCCTTATTAGTAAAACGTCTCAAATTCACAGATCAAACATAATTTCATATAAAGCCACATAAAAAGATATTAGAACATGTATTCAAAAGCTTGGTTGATGGTTAGTTTCAAGGAACATCCCAAAGAAAGAAAACCAGGTGAAGAGGTTTAGACAAGAGATTGTAGAACTTGGTCTTGTACGTGGCTGTCACTGGTGGAATGAAGAACATCTACCATGAACAAGGGTCAGAAATAAGGAGCACAAGATCTTGGCAAGTTATTTGCATTGGAAGAGAGAGATCTGGAAAATCAAGTCTATGGCTGGATTTGCAAAAAGAAATGATAAGGATATTAAAACCAAGGTATGGACAGACTGAGACTGGGTGCAGGTAATCAAGCACAGTATTACGTAGTATTTATAGTGCAGAAGCAACAGACATCTCAGTCCAATAGGTACATGCTGTGATTTGTGCCACACAAGCTTGCGCTCTCTATTCTTCATCTAAGCACTTCAAAAAATCCTCCTTCTGCTTTTTTCCTTGTTACTTTATCTAGCAACACCTGAAATGCATCCACACCATTAACCCTGACAATTCAGTTCCGTATTCTAACCATTCTCAACAAAGTTTCTTCTGAATTCCCTAAACTTTTTATTGTGACTACCTACTACCTACACCCCATCTTGTGGAAATATTGACCTAAAACTTGGTTGGCATCTGGAAAGGCACATTGAACATTAGCTGTGCAGTGAGCTCATGTCAGCCCTCTGCTAGCAAATTTAGTAACACACATAGCAAGGACCTTGTTCACCGCTAACCTGACCTTGCACACGGTCAGAATTTTCTTCCACAAGGTCCACACCAGAGGATTATGGAAGGGAAATTGGTTAAGATATAGTTCTAGGTGGGAGGTGTGTGGGGGTTCTTGAGGAAAGGCCAGGGGGTGGGGATGAAATGTCTGGAATTGGACTGGTGAGTTGAAGGGTTGGGTTGAGGGTCACTAGGTGAAATGTCAGTCAAGGTATGGAGGTATTAGGGCTGTGACATGCAACAGTCAGTGGATGGGGGCAGAGAAAGTCCAAGAGGCAAACATCAGTCAGAGACTTGTTGCAATCATCAGCTGAGTGAGAGTGTGCAATCCTTGTTCAGTGAGTGGAGCTTGAAAGTTGAGGGGCAGGTGGTGAGGCAGGGTGTCAGTGGGTTGTGGAGGGATGAAGAATTGGACTGGTATGCTTAGGAGTGAGGGAAAGAGGAGGGGTGGTGGTTGTTGTACAGTTCGATGGATTCCCAACTCTGGCCTGCTACCAACTCAGTGTGATCCTGTTTAATTGCAGTGCAAGCTTCACAGCACGAGCCACTGTACATGACAATGATGTAGTGGCATCCTCACTGGCATTGCAGATTTTGCATCCTCCCTGTGTCAGGGGTCTCTGTGGTACATAAAAATCATTGACCCAATACATGCCAAGCTTATCAGGTGCATAAAAATCACAGACCAGATGTGCACATGGCTTCCAATAGTACCTTATTTTTCTTGGAATGGGTTTGTATAGTGCACAAAAGCCAATCCAGTTTGAGAATCTTTCAAATCCTTTCATAATCTTAAAGAACCATTTCAAGCCAGCCTTTCTTTAAGGGAATAGCACTTTTCAATCTCTCCTCTCAGTTCTGGTAGTTTTTTTTGCCTTGTCCGGTGTCTGTATGTCCTTTGCATGATTTGGAGAGCTAAGCTGTTCACAATATTCCCATGTGTGGTCTATTCTACAGAAGTTTAGTTCAACTTTCCTGCATTTCAGTTTTATTCCTTTGTTACATTTAAAGTCCTTATCAATAACCCTAGATCCCACAGCTTTTCTGTATTATTTAAACATATGTTCCAAAGAGTGTGTGTGTGCATTTTTCTTTCTACCAATATATATTTAGGCTGGTCTATATTGAAATTCATATGCTAATTAGTTTGATTCTCCAAGTTTCTCAATATCTGCATTTTGTCAAAGTCCTCCCCTTTTTAACAAATCCCTTAATTTGATGATGTCCCCAACATTTGTGCTTATGATTACTAGATCTGTGTTCTTGATGTTTGCAGGAACACAAGAACTCAACACTGATTCTTGTGGAGCAGTATTTCCCACCTTTTGCCAGTCTTAGTATCCAGCCTTGACCACTAGTCTCTTTTTTCTCTTTCGATCTGCCTGCTCTTCTATGCCTTGAGCTAATTCCACATGTTCTGACATGAGTCATGAGTACACTGTGCCATCTCATGAGAAATCTTTTGAAATCTGTTGCATCACCTTTGTCTATTCTTTCTTCAAAGAATTCAGATTGACCTTCTTAAATCTTTTGAAATTCATGCAGACTATTCGTTATTAAATTTTCAGTTTCTAAATGTTTCTTTCAGACATCTTTGAGCAAGGATTCTTTTATCTGTTATTACCACTGACATTAAATAAACTGATCTGTAGTTCTCTGGACTTGTTCCATTTTCCTTTTAAATATCAAATTCCTATTGACTGTCAATCCTCTTTCACTATTTGCTTTTCTTATGATCCTTTCTATATTTGTCGAATTGCCTCCTTCAATTTCTCCACAAACCCTCATTTTTAGTATGCAAGAGTGCTGTGCATCCAGGCCACAGATGTAATCCTTTTTCTAATTTTGATTATTATGTGAATTATCAACTACCCCATCATCTATTATATGAATTACCAATTGTCACATCACCCTGGGAAACATTGCTTGGTGCAAGTCACACCATAGATGGCAGAGTTTTGGATGAGCTCATTTGTACAAAAAGTACAAAAAGAACATTGAAATAGCCAAATCTAAGGTATCAAGGCACAGAAGAAGGCTTCGACACATGGAGAGCTGTGGAATAGCCAAGATACTTATGGTTTGAATATAATCAGAATAATTTCTGTTTAGATGCTCAATGACATCCAACCACTGGGCCTCCTCTGCAGTTTCTGACTTTGGGGCACAGTTCAGTTTACAGTTCTGTATGTGTCAGTATCTTTGAGGAGAGGCAAGGACAGGGGAAATAGGCTGATTAACTGGAAAAAGTGGAGAGCAAGCCATCCTTTCTACTATTGTGTATCCATACAACATGCAATATTATAATATAAGCAACATCGACTGTAACTGAAGGGCAGGAACCCAGATTTAGTGGTTGCAAAGCAAATTGCTGAGTTACACATTGCCAGAAAGCAAAGGTATTGAATTAGCTGAGACAGAAACTGAAAATGCTGGAAATATTCAGCAGGTTGGGCTGTATCTGTGGGAAGAAAAACGGTAGTTAAACATAGTCAGTTCTTTGACCTGAAACATTGACTCTCTCTTCCCATGGATGCAGCCTGACCTGCTAATTATTTGCAGCGTTTTTGTTTTTGTTTGGATTTCTGGGATCTGCAGCTTTTTGATTTTGAATTAGCTGAATGTAGCCAGTGTGGTGGTAGTTGAGACAGCAAAGTATGTCCCCTCCATGTAAGATCATTATCCAGTGATACATGCTGAGAAGTAGAAGGTGAAGACAGGATCAGGCTCAGGTAGGAGTTTGCTACAGTTAGATTCCATACTTATCTTGAAATATGTAGTATCTTACGGGAATAATGGCTATTTGGGAGAATGAAGGTCACGCCAACCAGTTGTTGAAATAAAAATTGCAATCCACAATTTGAGAAAATTGAAGGTAGAAAGAAGGAAAATTGTTTTTTTTAAATTTGATTAAATATGCTCAATACAGCTTTATTAAAATATTCAGTTAGTTACAGACGGATTTGACCTTCTAACCTCACTGCCTGTCCATAATTATACGTTGTTATATTCATGAAGATCCTTCACCACCTAATTGTATCTAATTTGCATAATTTGTTTTCTTGCATTTCCTCCCAAGTGCTTTAACTGGAATCCTTGTATTTCAAGCTATTTCATAAATAATTCTCCCAATTTCTTGGTAAACTGACAATTATATTTACTATTGCCAGAGTGCAAATGTTTTCTCAGCTAGTTTGCAAATTGAGAGAGGGGAATAAGAAGAGCTTGGAAAACTGCAATGAAACTGAAGAAATCTTGCTCTTCTATTGCAGGCATTCTTTGTAAAGGACTACATTCTCAACCATCCTGAAGATGGGGAGAAAATCTCTCGTCTGAGGGAGCTTATGTTTGAACAGGTAATGTAGATGCGTGTTCTCAAAATACAAGGTATTCAATACCAACAGGTAATGGATATAATTAAAACCAAAGGAGGATACAAAAATGGCATACGTATTTACAAGAAACAGATCATAAACTAGATGAGGGAAATTCATTTAGCTAGCATGGCTCATTCTTCAAAAGAAAATCTACATTTGTTTTCTCCATTGGATTATTTAACTCTTCAATTAATATAAAGGTTTTGCCATCATTTCCTGCCAGGAAAATTATTCCAAATCTTGTGATCACTTTGTGGATGAGGATGATTTCATTGACATCATCCTAAATTGTCTTTTCGCCAGATGTAAGCTATATTCCTTACTACAGTATCTTAGTCTGTCTTAATGTGGTGTTTCAGATTTGTCATGTGGCAATTAATACCTTAAACACAAGCCAGTGAGATGAACTGTGAGAAAATAGCAGTGGATTCAATAATGCTTATCTTGTCTGTCAAACTGAGCAATGCAGTGAACTACCAGCAACAAACTCTTCCCACCCACCACCTCTACCATGCACATCAACCAAATAATTAGTTATGCTAATTCCTGGGGGAGACTAAAATAATCCCATAGTCAATTTTAGATCAGAAACTAAACCTCTGCTCCCTATGACAATAAACTGCGAGAGATTGGCAATGCATCACTGGGCATAATTACATGTCCGGTAACTTAGCAGAGCAGTTAAGTAATCTGCAGGTCTCTGCTAATGATCCATAGGCATCAATTCAAATTCCTACACTGCTGGTGGCAAAT
>JARFYF010000029.1:24263569-24279779 GCA_030265395.1 Rhina ancylostomus | reverse complement strand
ATTCGGAGGCCTGTATACAATTCCTAGTGATGTAATTGTGATGTGGAAAAATGGAGCACATATCAGTATTGGATATTTTGAAATGTCCTATACACAAATATTGTGCCTGATAAATTTGCTTTTCAAAAAAAAGGATCCACCTGATTGAGTGAGTTATCAAACAAGGAACTGGTTGAGCCCAGAGACTTTGAATAACCAAAAGGTTTGTCAGAAATATGAGCTCTGATTGAAATTATAATTTTTTTTTTAGAATCTTTTTAGATATACTCCCAAGGTTGAACACCATACTCTGCCCCTGAGCAATGCGAGAATGGGAATTTTCATTTTCCCATCCATCTGTCAAGGAGCCCTTGCCACAGGGCTCATTTAGGTTTGTTCTGTACACCTTTGTAATGCAAATGGAGTAGGAGCAAGATGAACTGATCCAGATGTGCAGCATTGGGCATCCTTAATGATAACAGACAAATAACAAAGGAACATGCAAGTATTTCTCAAAAGATGTTTCCTGTGAGGGGACCAGAAGGAATTCCTCTTGCAAATTAACTGACAGGTACTTTCTCAAACAAATGAGTATACATTTGCTTCAGAATACTGGGCTTTAAGTCCCAAGTGAATGTTGTATCAGTGCTGAGAATTGCTGAAAATACAAGATGTTTATAGATCTAAAGAGGTATTCTGTAAATTGGATGGAGATTGTAAACCAGGCAATCTGCTTTGTTCTTTTTTTCTTGCTTTGGTTATTAATGAACCTCATTCATTGCCTGATATTATTGACTGTGGTGGCAGGCAGCTCTGCTTGGTGACATGGTGAAAGGTGACATTTGTCCTTGGAGTCGTGTATCTATTAATTAAAAGGCAAGACAGCACCTCAAAAAGTGGGAATGCTTTTGAAAACACATGTAGCTGTGAGAAGTTTGACTGCCCTGGTTCTTTAATGTAGTAATGGAAGCCCTGGTGCACACTGTGAATAGGAGGAAAGATATTATTCCTCCAAGGAAAACAAAGTTAGAAAGAAAAATCTTACCAAAAACCTCAAAGCACACCTTGTCACCTTGCAACCAGTGAAGCATTTCTGAATTATAATCATGGATATGATGCATGACTTGTGTCGTTCAATCTTCACTCAGCTTCCACAAACAGCAGTGTTTTTGCAGTTTTGATTGAGGAATGAAGATTAGCCTTGTCACTGGGGTTATTTTCTTGCTCTTCAAAATAGTGCTGCTGGATCCTTGTGTCCACCTTTAGAGAGGGTCAGTTTAATATCTCACTGGGAAGATGGCACTTGTTTCAGTGCAGCATGCCTAGAGTACTAAAGCACAAAAATCACCTGAGATTTTTGTGCTTTAGTCTTTTGAATAGCATTAGAACCCACTAATTTCTGATTCAGAGGCAAGGAAGTTGACAACTGAGTAATGGCTGCTATGGAGAGATCCCAGAGGAAATCAATAGCAGGGGTTTTGTGCCCAGTGCTTGACTAAAATGCTGGAAAATATTCAATGATCTCAACAGAGTTATCAAATTGAGAGTCTTACCTCTCATTCACTCTCCACCAATCACTTTGACACACATTACTACTCAGCCCACTCTTCTTCTTTGTACTACTTGACCTCATACTTGGGAAAACATCTCTTACCACTTCTGCAGCCTTCATTCCCCATGTCACATCTTCTGCAGAATTTGCAAGTTATTTTATTCTAAAGAAAAGCATACCTGAATACCGTTCCTTCTGGAGAAGAAGGTCATGGCCAAAGCGAGTGGCAACCTTGGAGGACGGATTGGAAGGCTGCTTCAAATTTCTTTTACCTTTCATAACTTCCATCACATGCAACTTGTTCTTTATGTCAAATGCAGTGATTCTCAGCAGCTGCTCCTCTCTTGGCTCTTCCTTTGAGCTAAAAGATAAAGTGTCAAGACAACTTTGATGCTGTTTGTTGAGGCAAACCCTTTAGATATAGGAGGAATCCAGGGGAGGGATCTTCATGTCGATTACTGCATGCTAGCATTCAGGAGTGCAAAGAATGTAATAGGATGCCAGAGGTGCCAGTTATCATCACCTATTGGCTTTGTTGCATGAGAAGCAGATGCTTTGTGTAAGTGCCCAGTCATTCAAAGAATCCTCATGGGGATATGCTCTGTGAACGTGGCTTCCTGTCAGTGAGCCTGACACTGTGGTTCAAAGGAAAGAAGAGTGTTATGGCTTCATGCAAACCTATGAAAACCACTTTATCCAACAGGAATTTAGAAGTCAGCTTCAGGGAGGTTGACTGTAATGCACAACATTGTGAAGCATTTTTTTTGAAACTTCACACAGGAGCCATTAGCTCCTGGGGTCAGTGTGACCCAAGCTTCCAAACCATAAGATCGCCCATGAACCCTCTTCCCACAAAGCATCTATAGAAGTGCTGAGGTGTCAGTGCAGGAGAACAGTCCTTGGTGTATTGTTCCCGGATCTCTGTTTCTAAATTTCAGTTTGAGACTCGTATCTGTGCTTTACATCATGCTTATCTTCAGACTACATGCCATGTGCTGCTGAGGGAGAAAAATGGTTTTTATGCACAATACAGTGCAGTCGTGAATGATGCAATACATTGTGCCTCCAGCAATATAGATCCATAGTCATTCTTGATATAATATAACATCCTTTGTTTATTTTCTTTGAAGTTTTAACTTGGATAATCTGCTAAAAGTTAACTGGAACTCTCTTATTACTTTGTCATGCTTCTTAAAGCATCATTTTCAGTATTGCGAATATGGCAAGATGTCGTCATTCCTCCCTGTGATGAGATTGTGTGTTTGTTGGCGATGCAATACTGTTACTCATCCTTTTGCAAAAGTTACACTTGCATTGCTAATGTTGCTGCTCATGATTTGTTTTATCAGTTTTGGTGTCGGTTGGAGATGGATTCAATTCTCTCTTGACTTGTGGCCTGCTTTGGTTTTGATGATGCATAATTTTGGGGTATCAATTTGATCAATAACTTTAGCTAAATTTCAAGTTTTCTAGATCAATCTGCTGAGAAACCAGGAAGAGAGAAGATCCAGTAGAATGCCACAAACAAGTGTTAATTAGTAATATGGTAGTTAAGGGCTACTTGTGAGGGAATGACTGTAGTATAATAAAACATTACATAAAGATTGAAAGTGATTCAGATTGAGGTAGAGTGTTAAATCTAAACAAAGTAACCTATGGACATATGAGGCATGAGTTGTTCTTTGACCTTACTCCACTTTGTTAGTGTCTCCTCACGCTCAGATCGCTTATCTCAAGCTTCATCTGTGGCACTTGATGCAAAAGTACATCATAATGTGATTCAAGACCTCAGCAGATTTAGTTACTTGGATATGACTTACTGCTCCATCTCCTGATGTTCCTTTTCAACTCATTTGGTACCTTATATGGCAGGTGAATAAGTGGTTTCACTTGGAGATCAATAATGATGTAATATTCAAAATCCTCAAAGCATCCAATTGTTCTGTCAAAACATGTTGGGCCCATTTTGATTAGTTTTTGCTTATTAAAGGGTGGTTCTTGATCAGCATGTTCCATTCAACCCTGTGTTACTTCCTCCATCTAGTGGTTTTACTGTAGTTCTCACCATTTCTCTCTGCAGAACAGCATGTCCTTCTGCTTATGTGACATGGAATAGGTAATTGACTTTCTTTTAATATATTCTTCTAACTTGAATCATTCTTAATTGTGGAATTTTATTTCCTCCATACTGAAACATTATGGAAGATCTTTGGAATCACCCAGGTGGAATGATGTTACTTTGTGCTGGATTCAGTTTTAATTTGATGTTGACAGTGAGGATTTGTTTCTCAGTCTTTTTCTCACACACGTGGGTTGTACTTCATGGAGAACTTGTACTTCTACTCATTCCATGAAAATTATGATTCCAAAAACTCGTGCATCCTCAAACTCCTCATGGTTTGGATGATCTGATTTTCTTTCTTTCCCATTTGGTCATTTTACTTTTCCTTTGGCATTCCTCTTTTTTTAATTATCCATCTTCTGCCGAAGGTTGAGGTTTCTACAGAACGTTCTTCTTGTCTGTGAACTTGCTTGGTTGTCCATAACTCCTGCTTTCCATTTTAGAAATGCATCAACCCTTCCATCCTAACCCAGGATTGATCTTCAGGTTGTCTGTGCCTTCATCTGTCTACTTGCAGCTTCCTGTGCTCTGGTTGTATCAACTGTTTGTACTCTGGTGAGGTCCTGCTTCTTGATGAAGAATTTTTGTATGGTCTGGATATACTGGCCCCAAATGAATTGGTCTACTTGCCTTTCACCCACTTCCAGCAGTTTTCAGTATGTGTGATCTAATGTGTTGATCATTTAAAGAGGTGACTTGTGTACGTTGATGTCTTAGTTTTTTCATGGTGCTTGGGCCCAGAACTGAATTACACAATGGTGATTTTTTTAAACATGTGAGGGTCCAATTATAGTACAGAGGGGTCTCAGTTCCAGTGGGATCTACCTGTTGTTTAGCATGTGATTGATGCAGATTGGTTGGGTAACATTCTTTCAGATTGCTTTGGCAACTAAATTCCTCATTTTCGAAATAGTAGTTTCAAATTTTATACTTGCCTGAATGTGGTGGCAGGAGAAATGTTTCAGATGAGCATTACAACTTGCCTTCAGCCTTAGTGCATCTCCAGGTTATCCTGCAGCCTTCATCCTGTGTCCAGGGTAACAACTTCATTTCCCGTCCACAATCACTGTGGCAAAATTGGAAACTGCCTCAAGGCCAATCTGCCACCCAGCATGCAGATGTCCAATTTCTCATGATTCTAAAGCCATTTTCAGCAATGGCATAGCAAGTGGCTTATACCTGAACTTGAAGTACACTCCAATTTCTATGCAATAGTTTACACAAAGCACACTAGGTCCTATATTATGGAGAAACAGGAAAAGGTCTGTTCATCCCATTGCATCCAGTCTTCATTTCCATTTGATCACAGTTGATGTGCTCCTCAGCTTCATCTTTATCCTTTGATACCTGATCCTTATTTAAAAAAAAAGTTCCATCCTCAGTCTTGAATATGTCAATTGGATCTATTACCCACAGGCATTTTGCAGCTCAGTTTTCCAAACAAACACTTCCCCATTATGGGAGGGTGGGGTGGCATTGTCCATTTCCAGTGGAATTATACAGAGTAGTCAAAGTCTGATGTTGATAATTTTTTGGTTGTTTGAAGTGCCCTTGGAGCTCCAAAATAGAATGCTGATTTGATGATATTTTGAAAATCAGTGATTCAGTTGGCCCATCTCTTAACCTCATAATCAGCAGCAGAAAGGGCATATTTCAAGAGGTGCAAACTACTGAGAGGTTATTTGCTGACTGATTTCAATGCTTGTTCTGGTGTTCCCTGGAGTCATTTAAATCTGCTGATGTTTGCATGGAGCTTTGGTTAGTTTAATACCTATGTTCACAGAATGAGCAGGTATTACCTTCAGAATACAGCAGAATATTAAAGTTGTATTGTTTGATGTGCTGATGTCAAAGGGTTGAGATAAATGCAGAAAAACTTTATTAGACATAAATTGAAACCACGTAATGGATATAATACAAAAAGTTTGTAGATATGGGGAAAAAAATCAAATAAAAATACTCAGAGAATGAGCAGGAGAGTATGCACAGATGGACATTGTGTTAGAAGAGGGAGGAGAAGGCTCTTGGCCAGAGGACAATCTGTCCAAAGTGGCCAAGGAGCAATTCTCCATCTTGAACCTGAACAAGAAATGCCATGTTGGACCTTTGTATGTTGAAAAGGAAGTCCTTGGGGGAATCTGCCACTTGTTCTGATTGTAGCAACAATATCAGACCAGTGCTAGGATCGGACTACCAGTGCGAGTCAAGATAGCTGTACCCAAAGCATTTGTGCATCAGCCTTGCTCAGACAGGAGCTGAAGATATTTTCATCATCTCTTGGATTACTATCTATAATTTGGAAAGTCAGTGACACTCTATTGAAAGAGCTGAAAATGATTTTCCTTTGATGATAAATGTTGGCAGTCCTGCAAAAAAAAACAGCAAGCATTTATGTTTCTACATGTCAGCAAGGTTGGGGCCATGTGGAGTTCAGCAGTGGGAACACAATCTTGTTGACATTCATCAGTTTTGTTCTGCTCACAAATCCTACCCCAGGTCAGACCTGGTGACTTTACAGCTGTAAGAAAGAACTACAAGTATAAAATAATAAGCTGTAATTTTACATTTTGGGGAGGGGGGCTGCAATAATGCCATTAGTTATTTAAGTGATTTTCCTTTTTAAAAACTTGTAGTTCCTTAATTACTTAATTCATTTTTAATAGTTTTGGTAGGCTTCCGAATATCAAGAACAACAAAGCTGGGGTGGTATGATTTTACCATCTGCCTAATGCTTTGCTAACTATCTCATGGATAAGGTTTATTCTGGACCATGCACAGTGTGCAAGCCCCAAGTAGTGTGTGGCCAGCAAAGAAGTTTGGCCCTGTGGACCCCTGTGGAGGCAATGGGTAATTTGAGTGGTGAGCGCCGTACAGCAAAATTTCATTCTCCCATGCCAGAGATCAGGTTGAAGAGTTCATTGCAAGGATCTGGCAAAGTGACCATGACCTTTATGAACAGATATTGGAAGAGTAAAACTTGCATGTGCTCAAACAATGCATCCACTGCCTTGAGCGCTCTGGAGAAACTTCATAGTACTAAAGGGTGTAGCTGTTTATGTTTGTTGTGCTCTGTTGTGTAGTGCACAGCCTGACCATGAGGGCATATTCCCAAGCCCTAGTTATCTAGTGAGTAGGAGAGGGCAACCTGTTCTGTTCATGAACAACCCATCCAATGACAATATTGGAAAACATGCCTCTAATTCCGTAGTCACCAGATATTTCACACCATGACAGGCACCACTTGATGATAATGCTCAACTAAAAGCAATTACAAAATAAAATATTGCAAACCTAATTTATACATCAAAGTATGCAATTTTGCATACAAACGCTATTTGATCATTGTCTTTCAAATACTGTCCTATCCTGGTGACATTTGCCGTTTGCTGAGTATAGCTGTGATTTACGCTGAAGCATGCAGATAGCCCTGGAGGATGGCTTGATCAGTGCTGGGCCTTGATGGGCTGCATTTGGACTGCAGTCTGGGCTGATTGGACTCGCTTTCACTTGTCAGCCACTGTTGGAATGGCTGTAGTAAATGAGAAATGCTGTTATTCTGAGAAACAGCAGCAGATTTGTGCTCATCAAGTCACTACTGAAACTTCTGAGATGTATCTTATTGCTCCTAGTCATCTGCTCCTGGTAACCTAGGATAGATTTCTCAACTGTTTTGATACCCTGTGAGACCCTTTGAATACTGACATTCACAGCAATGATAGCAACAGTCTGAGATTATGTAATGGACCACTGCAGCAGGCAGATGTTGGATGGCTTCAGGAGCTATGTTACAGTTTGGCACAGAAGTACACAAGTAGAGCCGTCCTCAGCCTTCCATTCTGGGATCAATGGACTCCAGTTTTGCACAAAGCCACATTCCAGGTTGGAGTCACACTCCATGATCCTTGAGATTGCATGCCAGCTTTTTGACAGTTCTATCAATGCATCAAGTGTTTTATTGTACATATCCATCAATTTTCTCCATTTAACTACCCCAACAGAATCTTCATCTAAGTCATCTGCAATAGAGCTTGTGTGCAAGCTCTCATCCTGTGTTAAGTAGGTACCTGTACTGCTCTTCCCCCTTGCCTGAGGTGCAGGTCATTGGTTCTTGGTGCCTGTCCATGTTCAAGCTGGGAAGTTATGCAGTGTTGGTATCTGAGCTGGAACAAATGGTCCTCCTCTAGTGTTGTTCTCTTAACATGGCCTGGCTGTCTGAAAGGAGAAAAGCATGAAGGTGGGATTGTGGGCAGGTTCTTACAGGGTCAATGGCAATCATTATCCTTTTGCCTCTGACAAGAAAATCAAGTCAATAATCATTTTCATATCACAAATGGTTCACAAACAGTTCCTGAACAGAAAAGCTCAAAGACAGCTTTTTCTTAATAAAGGTGTCAAAATTTGTTCATTGCCCTTTGAAAATGATTTGAATAAATGCCAAGGTATCAGACTGATTGTTTCAGCTGAATGAACTAAATGTGGGAGGTACATCCAGGAAAATTATGCATAGTGAACTTACTTAAAGTGGGATGTTTCTCCAGGTGATTGGAAAAATAAGAGGGCCAGAATTTACTGACCATGCCATTGCTGTTTATGTGTAAAATGCACAGCAACTTAAGGCAAGGTCAGATGCAGTTACTCTGTAATGAAAGTTGCACAAATGCATCTCACTCGATATGTCATTATTGGAATGCATTGAATGGTATTAAATTCTTATACATGCATAGCAGATAAACTAATATTGGAATAGAAAATTAGGGTTTAACTGTTTCAGTCTAATTATTTTTGAACAATATGATGTATCTTGATGAATGCCAATCTACTCCTGAGCACTGAAAATTAGCTATGACGTTCTAATTCTTTCATATTGGAAACTCTTCCAAATAAAAACTGCATTATTTTAACTTCCTGCCTCATTTTTCTCTCTTGATTCAATTCTTTTTTTTGCTACCTATTTCACTTTCTATACTTGATTGACATTGAATTCACCATTAAAATGGTAGTGTAGTGGTTAGCGTATAGCTATTACAGGGTCAGTGACCTGGGTCCAATCCAGCCACTGTCTGTAAGGAGTTTGTACATTCTCCCCGTGTCTGAGTGGATTTCCTCTGGGTGCTCCGGTTTCCTCCCACATTCAAAAGATGTACAGGTTAGGAAGTTGTGGGTGTACTATGTTGGCGCCAGAAGTGTGGCAACACTTGCGGGCTGCCCCCAGAATACTCTATGCAAAAGATGCATTTCTCTATGTGTTTCGATGTACATGTGACTAATAAAAAAAAAACTTAAAATCTTAAAACATCTTGATTCAGAAACCAGGTTGTTCATTGAATGGTTTTTCAATCTACTAAGTTAAGGATATGCTTATCCTGTAGACAATGCTGTGCTACTTCCATTCCCACTTTGCGACAACTTCCAACACAATCTCACAGCAATTAAATGAATAAGTGAAGGTTTAATGTATGGTGGGCAACGTTTGCCAGCCACAGTAGTTAATAGCCCACATTGCAACAGAGTTTTACACCTCTAAAGTGCTTCAGTAGCTGGAAAGAGGTTATGACATCTTGAAGTAATGAAAGCATCACATGAACTTTTTCTAAAGTTGAAGTACAAAGTTTTGGTCAAAATGTGATGGAGGGGGTTGCTGAGTGTAATATTTAACCAAGTTTGCTGACACTGTCAAGTTGGGTGGGAAAGTAAACTGTAACAAAACAGCAGGAGCCAGCCTATGAATTGTGGACCATTTCAGTGACTGGGAAAGAACATGACTGATGTCCCATAATGTAGGGACTGTGGAGTTTGGCATTTTGGAACAAAGAATAGGAAGGGAGAATATTTTAAACAAGATGATAAATAACCAGACTTGACATTCAAAGCAATTCATATGCTCTTGTACACAAATATTAAAGTTAACATATTGGACAGCAAGGTAATACAAAGGTAAATAGTGTTTGAACCTAACTCAATCAGAGTTGAGTTGTTGTAAAAGTAGGTCAGGGTGCAATTAATTATTCAAGGAGTACTGTGTATAGTTTTAGTCACCTTCCTTGGGAATATACTTGCCTTAATGGAACAATGATTCATGAGCTTGACTCCTGTCTGTAGAGGAGAAATGAGGAGAACTTGTCCAATGAGGAAGAATCAGTCAACATTTATCAAGCTTACAAGACTTAGTGATCTTATTGAAATGCATAACATTAAGAACTTTACAAGTTGCATGCTCAGATGCTGTTTCTTTCGAGTAATATGTCTAGACCTTGGAGTCATAATCTCTGAGTGAGGGATCAGCCATTAAACACTGGGTCTAGAAATTTCTTCCCCAACTGAGTTGGAATTTCCAGCCCCAGGGGCATGAGCGGTGAATGCTCAGCAGAATATATTTAAGACTGACATCTCTAGAATTTTGGTCATTAAGGGAATAGCAGGATATGGGGATCAGAACTCCGAAGTGGTGATGAGTCTTTGACCTGAAACCTTAACTCTGTTTCTCTTTCCGCAATAGCTGCCTCACCTGCTTGGTGTTCCCAGCGTTTTCTGGTGTGGTTTCAGATTTACATCATCTGCGGTTCTTTGATTTTCAAATATTGTACGTAGAGGTGGTTTTGTTTTGTTTGATTTAAAGGAATGTATTAGACATCAGGAATTTTAACAGTTGAGAAAGAAAAAGCTGACAATTATTTTGATCAATTGCTTCACTTTTTTTTCAATCCTTTGATTCAATTTGCCTGGTATACTATGCCTGTTGCTAATAGGTTCTGCATACAAGACTTATCCAAAAGATAAGGATGCATGGAATTGGGGGTAATGTATTAGCATGGATAGAGGATTTGTTAACCAATAGAAAGCAGAGAGTTGGAATAAATGGGTATTTCTCTGGTTGGCAATCAGAGGAGAGTGGACTGCCACAGGGTTCAGTGCTGGGCATGCAGCTGTTCACAATATACATTAAAGATTTGAAAGAGGGGACTGAATGTAGAGTATCTAAGTTTGCTGATGACACTAAATTGAGTGGAAAAGCAAATTGTGTAGAGGATACGGAGAATCTGCAGAGAGATGTAGACAGGTGGGCAAGGGTCTGGCAGATGGAGTACAATGTTGGTAAATGCGAGCTCATCAACTTTGGAAGGCAAAATAGAAGATCAGATTATTATTTAAATAGTGAAAGATTGCAGCATGCTGTTGTGCAGAGGGACTTATCCATAAATCATAAAAGGTTGGTTTGCAGGTGCAACAGGTTATCAAGAAGGCAACTGGAATGTTGGCCTTCATTGCTAGATGGATTGAATTTAAGAGCAGGGATGTTATGCTGCAACTGTACAGGGTACTGGTGAGGCCACACCTGGAGTACTATGTGCATTTCTGGTTTCCTTGAGGAAAGATATACGGTGCAGAGGATGTTCACCAGGTTGATTCTGGAGATGAGGTGCTTAGCCTATGAGGAGAGATTGAGTCGCCTGGGACTATACTCGCTGGGATTCAGAAGGATGCGAAAGGATCTTACAGAAACATATAAAATTATGAAAGGGATAGTTAAGATAGAGGCAGGAAAGTTGTTTCCACTGGTGGGTGAGACTAGAACCAGGAGACATAGCCTCAAGATTCAAGGAAGTAGATTTAGGACGGAGATGAGGAGAAACTACTTTTCCCAGAGAGTAGTGAATCTGTGGAATTCTCTGCCCAGGGAAGCAGTAGAGGCTACCTCATTAAATATATTTAAGACACAGTTAGATAGATTTTTGCATAGGAGAGGATTTAAGGGTTGTGGGGAAAATGCAAGTAGGTAGAGCTGAGTCAACGGCCAGATCAGCCATAATCTTATTGAATGGCGGAGCAGGCTCGATGGGCCAGATGCCCTACTCCTTCCATTTCTTATGTACTTGTTCATCACAGAAAGTTTCCCACAGGCTTCCTCCTGCCAGTTCTACTACTTTACAAAATGTGACTGTGACAGTGTTGACAGTGAATTGTATAAACAGAAGTGTGGCAGCTGATAGTAAGGTTAACAGGCAGAATATGTGCTCCAAGCAGTAGGCTCTTAATATATTATTGATTGGGGTTTGTACATATAACCATGTATATTTCTTTTAAATGCAAAGTAAAGACTGAGATGTTTATAAAACAACAAGGAAACATTTGATTTTTTGCATGTGCGAAAGTACACAGGCAACATGCAGAAAATGCTGTTGTGCCTAGCATGTTAAAAATCTGGAGAGGTTAAGGCTTAGTTCTGAAGATCATTTATATTTTTGGCATGCAAATACAAAGTGCACTCTGCTTCAGTGTTACATTGCAATTATATCTGAATATTTTGCTGACTATATTCTATATTTTGCAGGACTTTCCTGCATATTCCCGCGTAAGTCCCATACACCTAACAAACGGAAGTCCCCGTACTTGCCGGAATCCTGCACTGGGTGCCATAAGCCCAGATGGAGCCAGAATTGTCAACAGACGCAGGTAAGATGGCACCCAAGATAATATTTTGTTTTGAACTAAATGCTTTCTCCTTAAGATTAGATTTTCATTTTTGTTCACAGTGCACCAATGTAAGAAATGTTATGTTCTGCACATCTCCTTAATTACTTAGAAGAACAGGCAGTTGAAAGTGCAGTACATATAATTTTGATGTAATTAGTCTTCCTGATTAAAAAGTAACAATTTAATTCTAATACTCTGTTAGCAACCCTACAGCTCTTTATTTTTTTAACCAATTTCATTTGTTTATGTATATTGAAAAACACATATTCCTGTATAATGAGCAAAGCATGGTCAAAATGCACTCCAATTGCTGATGAAGGTGTTGATACCATGTAAACGACTGTTTGAATACTTGCACCACAGCTCAGAAGATACTGAGTCTTGGCATCATGCAAGCCTCCCACCTTAATTCCTACAGCAAAACAAACTGTATGACAGCAGTTTAATTCCCTCCATCAGCAGAATTAGAGCAGCAGCAAGGTTAAAATTTGATATGATCGATTTACTGCCCTGATCCCATTATGCTCACACTTCAACTCCGCCACTGTGAAGAAGCTCTGAGGTGCCCACCTGAGAGAACCTCATTAATCAGAGCAAACTGCAGTTTTACAACACACATTGGGATTCAGAGCAATTTAGAAAGTTCACTGGAAGGAATGTATGCCACGCCTGATCTGCTCACAACTTAGCAGTCAAGAGAATGAAACTCGAAAGATAAATCTAAATTATTATTTTTTTGGCCAGGAACAGCTACCTCTGAATAAGATGTTGGAGAACAACACGGGAGGTTGCTGGTCAGGCATCCCTTCCTCCCTGATAGCGTCCAAACACCCAGCCCTACATTACATCTCTGAATATAACTTCTTGCAGCCATTTTTGTAGGACTTTAACCCTTTTAAGCCCTCTGGGGAATCTGTAAATCAAGTGTTTAATTAGTTTACAGGTAAATAAATAGTAACTTTAATCATCACTATACATATTCAAGTGAGATGTACAAACTGAACATATGAACTATGACTGGTGGACAAGCAAGCAGCAGGGCCACCTTTTTGGTTGTTGTCATGAAGTGATCAATGTATTAAACCAGATTAGGTTGAAGCCAGCATCAGTTCCGCCAGGGAGTTAGATGAGCACACTCTTTTTCCTTGCAGACTGTCTTAATTGCCTTAACGTGATGAGTTGCCAATTGCCCCCTCCCTGCCCATCACAGTTCTAATTTGCTCCAAATGTGAACTAATCACCAATGGGCAGTTTCCATAATGGGCTCCTCCTTGATAAGCTAACTGTTATATTGTTTTCCCATGTTTCTTGTCTCACTGTTGTTTGTTTTTACTGTCATTCCAGATAACAACCTTTTGAGACAATGTCGTAATCATTTATCTGTCTGGAACTGTTCTCTACTCAGCCTCTCTTCACCTTATCTCTATTTCAGCCAACATAGTACTTACCATCTTGTCTTCCCAGCAGTAAAAGACCTGACCTTGGTGCCACCAAAGCACAGCTTGCTTTAATTTCCACCTGGAAAACATCTTTTAAGCATATTAATTATTTTATAAACTAATATCCAGTGTGTTACTAATATGGTAACTACAATCCTATAACTATTTGATGTAACACTGAGCCAGTTGCACCGGTGTGTCCATGTAGGGTATGAAGCTTGGTCTGTTCATCAGGACCTGCTAAATATGGATTAGGAAATGCCAGGAACCTTCCTGATATTTAAAGACCAACTGGAAACACAGAAGTTTTGTTCGTAATGTAGATATGTCTTCCATTGTTTAATTGAGATGGAAGGTACAGTATATAACTATAAACATCTGTCCATACAGGAGGAGTTCCATATTGATATGCCCAATATCATCAATGTTTCAATAATTTCAAGTCTACATTTTTCTATCCTGCACTCCTCTCTTCTGCCCCTCCATCTAATCCATGTCCACACAAGGAAAATTCCAGTTTTGGGCATCTGGAAAATGCCTCTGGTTGACATGTGAAGAAATCCACATAAGTAGATGCAAGGAGATTCGTCTCTCTGCTAATCCATCCATAACATCCCTCACGCTATATTCCCTTCCCCTAGATGACATGGTAACACAGACTAACCAACCTTTGGAAAATCCTTGTGTGCTTACGTCAGCTGTTGCCAAGATGTGAAAACAGATGAGGAAACCCACTGTAAACCTAAAATAACTTGTTATCTTCATATATCAATGAAATTCTCAATGAATAACTGTTGTGCAAATTGAAACACTGAGAGTCTAGCTTATTTCTATACTGCTGAGCACTGAATATGCTCTCTGCACCATAGTCTAGTCTAGTCTTGTACCATCAATCAAAAAGAAAAATAGTAGAATAGCTGAGTTTTTATAGAATAAAAATTAGCCATTCAGTAATTATTTCAGTGTTATCATTCCAATGTGAGTTTTTCTAGAATAAAAATTAGCTATTCAATAATTATTTCAATATTATCATTCCATTACGTCAGTTGTAGAGACTAACTACATTTTCGCTGCTAATGGTGGGATATGCTCTGCTATTTATTGCAGCCCATTAAGTTATCCGGCGTTCAACAGATATTCTTCTTCATCTTTGTCATCTCAAGCATCAGCTGAAGTTAGCAACATCACTGGCCAGTCTGAAAGCTCTGATGAAGTCTTTCATATGCAGGTATATCATGTTTGCTATAAATGAAAATCACTGTAACTATATTATTGTCCACCTATTCATTTAAGCAGATAGTTTGTTGAGCTAGTAGAAGTACCTTTTATGCAGATCTGTTGTTTCTATAAGCCCCAGAACATTCGAGGCAGTACAACTGATGAGCAGGAACACCTGGCAGGCTAGGCAATGATAATTTGAATGGAGTTGGCAGCAGCTCAGGTTCCATTCCCATGGAACCCTCTCTCTGAACTATTTGACTATGCTCCCCCGTAATAATACTACACTCCATTAAATCAATATTGCAAAAGTTGGTCTGGACCTCAGGACCTCACTTGATAGTCTTTCTTCAACCCTGACCTTGTGACCTTTCCAGTGTTCAGAGGCACTAGGATTGCCTACCATTTATGTATGATGTATTAACACTGGAGGAATATTTAAATAATAAGCGCTCCTTTTAGGCATTTCTTCCTTTGAATAATAAACACTTTTTTTTTCTTAATTCCTGCCTATTTGTTAGGGTATCCCAGAAATATTAACACAGCATGATGCTATTCGTAGTTTCCAATCCCTTCAACTATATTGAATTTGGATTCCTCTTAAAGCCATTTTCCTGTTTTCTCTCTAATTTCACATATTTATCTTCAAGCATTCTGTATTCCTTGAATAATTAATGGCGTATTTTTGAAAAGTCATCAATTTAATATCATTCCAGTAAATTTCACATTTGTATGCTGTAGGCAATACCTATTGCTCTGAGAAGCCCTTTTTCTGTATTGTTTATAACCATGATATAGGATTTGTTTTGTGACCTGGTACTCAATGATTTTATGTGAACTGTTTCTAAGTTTATCACTCAACCAGCTCATGAATTATGCCATTCCCTATTATTAAATATAATAGTCTTTATGCTTGAAATTAAGAATAATATTTGTATGTAATTTTAAAACTGGCTCTGCTCTTTACCATCTGGATGATTTTCATCTACATTTTATTAAAATGGGATTGGCTGCTCTATGTTCAGAAACTGGTAAATACGCCTGTGCAGGAATGGCACCGTGTTTTCTTAGCAGTCAATTCTTTAATAAGATAATTATTTGCTGCTCCAGGAAGCAGTCCAATAATTTCAACTACAATTAATTGAATGTTGCTTCATTGGCTAGAATTTCCTTGGCCAATGAAGGTAACAGTTGTTGATTCCAGTGAATTTCCTATAATTTCTGGAATCTGCTGGTAATATTGTTTGAGATTTTATCTCTTGGGAAAGGGAGGGATGAGAAATGATTGCTCCTGAAAGTGTTTATTGCCTTCAGTAATTTAAAAGAGTAGGCAGTCTTCAGGGATTTTCTACGTGCTGATGGCACTGATAAAGTGGCAGAAAAACTATTCAAACTGGCAATCTAGCAAGCCCTCAATTAAGTGTTAAT
>JARFYF010000029.1:24239958-24254613 GCA_030265395.1 Rhina ancylostomus | reverse complement strand
CCACAAAGAGAAGGGGTGCAAGGGGAGTGAAATATACAAGCATCCAAATATCCATAGGAGGAAAAAGGGTATAACAAAGCAAATACCACCTGCCACTGTTTCCATGTACGTTTTGGTACTTGGACATCTTGTATGCATGCAAACTGACTTAAAACATGTTACTCTGAGAACTTGTCCATTGTTAACTGCGCTAGATTTATTATGAACCATGTATTACACTAATTCTATTATGTTGTAGTAAATAATAGTTTATGAAAATCATTTTTCCATTGGAATACCAGTAGATTTTCTTTTTTATTTGCTGATACAGGTTCACCTGCAAAGACATACAGATCCTTTTCTCCACAGGCATTTGATACTCCACCTGCACTTCCCAGATCTCCTCATAAGGTATGGGTGTTGATAATAAATGTATCTTTTTCAGCAGGGTACAAGTCGTTTAACTTTGTGAATTACACAGATCAAAATGAGTTATTAACTGGAAGAAAAATCCATTCCTAATTTTAAAAAAAAAGGAATGTGTACAGAAAAAAAAACAATAAATTAGAAATAGAAACATAAATACACAATTTTTTCTAGAAAAGCAGTGAGTGGAGGATGGCTATATACTGTATATATAAATTATAAGCAAAAATCAATGGAATATACTTATAGGAATATGTTTACCAAGCTTGATTGATTTTTATGTAATCATCTTCGCTCTGGCTGGCTTGGCCATAGTGTTGTCATAAATGAGTTCTTAAATATTGTATATAATGCTCAATATTCTCTTGTACATATTTAGTACTTGTCATCAAGATGTCTCAGGAAATGGTTAAAAAATAAATCAAAGTAATGTATCCAAGCAGAATAGGGCTGTGAGAATGAGAGGTTTGTCAACTCAAATGACTGTCTAAAACTTGATCAGACCTGGAAATCTTATCCCACCTACATCAATTAAATTTACCATCAAAATTAATCCTGGAAATCATCAGCTGAGCCAACATTAAGTATTTCTAGAAGATGCTCAAAAACATCAACCATGCTTGATTCTCTTCGACAAGATTTGGTTTTAAATTTGCTTGTTCTGAGATGTAGTAGAAAAAACCGATGGTAGAGGGCAGAGTACCACTCCATTAAGATATTCTTCCATTTAAGACAGTTACAGAATTCTAATTACTCTTGTGCAAATGAACATTTCTGTACGATTGAAATACCCCCTCTATTCAGGACTATTACAACTTTTAAATTTCTTAGTTGATCTTTATGTAATGCTCAATATTTGTATCTCCTTGTGAAACCTATTTTTGAGCAATGTAAACCAACTCTTTGTAAGCATACTCAAATGCAAAAAAAAAACCTGGAATAAAAGCAAAAAATAATTAAAAATATTCAGTCTGTCAGGCAACTTTTGTGGAGAGTAACAAGAATTAACATTTAGGGTGGAGGTTCTTTTGTCCCCAGGGTCTTAATTCCATTGTTCACTCCATGGATGCTACCTGCGCCATTATGTGTTCCCAGCAACACAGTAGATCACAATATTTGTGGCAGAGAAAATGATATTTTCAGGTGTTCATCAATAGGAAAAATAGGAGACCAAAAACACATTGATGTTGTCACAGTTATATAAATTCCAGTCAGACAAACAAGAAAGGAATTATCATTAGAACAATACAACAGATCTTTACAATTAAGTATTAGACAGACGTATTCAAGAGAAATGGATGTGTGAATACCCTTTTTATTAAAAAAATAAAATTCTAGAGTCAGTAAAAGGATGAGATTTGAAATCCTGGGTTTCAGATATCAGGTTTGAAAATAAGAATGTTAAAGTTGATAATAATTTGAAATTTTTTATTTCTGACTCCTTCCTATTGCATTAAAATGCCTATCATTTTATGCTTTGATAAGAAGAGAATAATTGAATTGTGGACATATTTGGATTTGTATTCTGCATCATTATGCATTGTAACAATAGTAGTATGTAACAATACAATGGTAAAATGTTCCTATTTTAGTCCCATCTACAATGGTCATACTATCTTAATTTGGGACAGAAAAGAAAACTTATTCAATCATTGACACCGTCACCTGCTCAATGAAAAGCCTCCAGTCACATCCAACTACTTGCATTGCCAAGGTTGGCATAGCCAGACAATTAAAATTTATTTTTTTTACAATAAGACATTTAGACAGGTACATGGATAGAGAAGGTTCAGAGGGATTTGGGCCAAATGCAGGTAAATGGGACTAGCTCAGATAGACGTCCTGGTCAGCATGGACATGCTGGGCCCAGGGGCCCGTTTCTGTGCTGTATGACTCTATGAATAATAATTAAGTTAGATGCACTTTCAGGACAGGAGTTTTAAACAGGTGGGTTTATTAATTTTTATATTATTTCAGATGGAAATTTAGTTTTGAAAAAAATAATCAGCTTGGATTTCACTACAGCTGTAATTATGCTTACAACAGCATGTATGGACATTGAGGCTAAGGTGCTAAGATGTTTGATGTTCCTGTTATCAGCTTTTTTTTTAAAGTTAAAAGTGTATATCAGACATCTTCTAGTTTCTCCTGATGAGACCAGTGCAAAATTATCAAACACAGGTCTTGTTTTTTTAGTGGTATGGAAAAAGTATTGATAAAATGTGCTGGGATAAGATTGTTCCAGATTTCTACCAGTAAACTTTTAGTTTAAAAATGTTAAGATCAATAATTGTTTAAAAATAAGTATAATTATAGGAAATCCAATACTGGAATTAGAAGTGGGTCATTAACATCAACAAATAAATGTGTAAACACTTTTGATTATTCTGACACCAAAAATTACCTGTATGAACCTGTATTAATTGTTTCTAGAATGCCTTGGTGCACTTTGACATAGTTATACGCTGCATGAAATCCACCTCATGGTTTTGCATATTCTCCTCTTGCCCTGCAGGGTTCTGTTCAATCATTGACACCTTCACCTACTGATTATCAGTCTTTGGTGCCAGTTTACAATTCTCCCGTGCTGTCTGGAAGTAGTAGCAGTGGTATCTCCTCTTTGAGCAGGGGAAGTGTAACTGAAACTACCCTGACTGATGGAACAATTACATGTACCTTAATTGGCTCTGAGGAATTAATTAAGAAGGAGAATGGAACCTTTGCTTGTATGCCACCACGCTACAATTTATCTGAACAAAGCACTGGAACGTCACGACGTCGAGCTCCTCTACCTCATAGCCTGTCTGTTCCTGCCAGTGCAGAACCACCAGCTCTTCCTCCTAAACCCCATGTATTACGTGTACATAGGTCAGAAGGTGAAAACAGAATGGATGAAATTCTTGTCAGACCTAGATCTCAACCTCGCAAAGTTTCACAACTATAGAGAAGCGGAAGAAAATCATTTGTGGCACTTGCAGAGATGTGTATTCTTTTCAACCTTAAATGGTAGTTTGACCAAAAGGATCCAGGTGGGCACCTTAAACTTAGACAATTTTGACCACTTGCATGTATCCATTAGTGATAGACATTCTGTAAATATATATTGAAATTATTTTACACAAAAGGTCAATATGGAGAAAATGGTTAATTTGCAGGTTACCAGTGACAAGCAACATTACTGCTATTAATATGCATGCCTTTTATTTTGGAATCATCATTAGCCAAAACTACTGACGTAGAAGCAACTATGCTGTTCAACTTCAATTAATATTTTCATGAATGCATTCAAGATTATATATGTATATTTCATACTCGCATTATGTTTTTCTCTAAAAGGAGAGAGTTCTTTTATGTTTTACTGTCTCCTACCCCCAAATCTTCTCTCTCTCTCTCTCCCTCTCCCTCTCTCTCTCTCTCTCTCTCTCTATTTCATTTGTAAGCATTTTGCCAAGAAATTGAAGAGTGCCCAAATGTTTGCCACATCCTAGCTACAATCTTCAATTGCACATTTTCAACAATGAAAATATGTCACCCATGAGTCAGGATGGAGATTGGGTTTGGGATGATAATTGGAACCTTTGCTGTGACCTGTGAGGGAAGAACAAGAAAAAATAAGGATTGTATTTTGACACAAAGTACGTGTACAGTTTTTAAAACGGCACAGAAAAAATTTTCCCTGAGACTATAAACAATAAGCAATTCATTAGTTTTATTTGCTGATTTAACATGTCACATCCATTATACTTGTTCAGAACAGAAGTTGCCTGGCTGGTGTTCCCTTTGACTATGTAATAAAGAGAGATGCAGGGAAGGCCAGTCAGTTAAGGCTTTAAAACACAAAGCAGCAAGAGAAAGTCTTAGTGAGGCATAGAATGAGAATCTGGGGGAATAGTGCGGGGCTACAATGTTTCAGCAAGATAATCCATTGTTTAACTAATAATACTTGAACAATGAGTTCAAGCTGTTGCTCCACAAATTCATTTGTCATTGAATAAAATTGCCCTTGGATTTGTATCAGGCCTCGACTAATCTTGGATTGTCTTGAGCAGATTAGAGAGGCACTGGGCATGTGAAAATCATGATTGCCAAATAAGTTAACAGTGACAACACTGTTACATTCCTGGGCTGTGCTACTATTAAAATTAGATGTGGGTCAGTATAGACTTCCCTGAACATCCTGAAGAGGTTTGTTCATAGTGCATTGTTTCTGAAATTCAGTTCCATTCACTTACACAGTTGAATTTTAAGTAATGCATAACACCATTATACCACCTATTTGGCACATGGCCCGAAGGACAGATTTCTATTCCAAGATGTTTCAGCTCTTCACCAGTGCATCAAAGAGAATTTTAATTTAAAAAAGCCCTAAACTTGCAAACAACCCCAGTAGGCCACCACCCTCAATCAGCAGAGCCAAATTCAAAAGCAGAATACCTTGGTTACTGGAAATCTAAAATAAGTGCTGGAAATACTCTGCCGGTTGATGACCATCGACCAGAAATGTTAACTCTGTTTTCCTCCAAAGATTTGTTCTTGACTTGCGGATTATTTCCAACAGTTCATTTTTTTTCCATAGTATCATGAGGCTTGCATTTCAGGAAAACAAATGCAGTAAATCTTTGCTTCTACAACTCTCTTGTAGCACACATTGTTCATGAAGAATCACACACAATTTATAGCACAAACTATTCATATGAACAAGTCTACACCAGTTTGTTTCACACATGCCTTCTTTTACTATACTTCCTTTCACCCCATTGAAATGTCCTTCCAATCCTTTCCCCAGAAGTATTTAGATTTTGAGATTAAATGGTGATCATTTTGCACATGGGTGAAGAATCATGCCCTAAATTGGATATAGATTGAGGTTAGGTGATTGTTTAGGCTAATTTGCATATACTGTAAAATATTTAGAAATATTATGCAGGATTTTTCTGTTCTATCAATATAAAAGTTATGTCTGCATTTTAATACCTAATTTTACAAAATGGGATTTAGCTTGGAAGGATTGTGAAGTAATGGTTTCTATTGAGGCAACATCAAATTTTGCAACCTGAGTAGTCATTTGAAATGTAATAATATAATTGATGCTATACAGACTTAGGGTTTTAACTGAAACTCGGTGATTTATGCAATTTGTTAAAAAGTTTATTAAATCTTCTATCTTTATCCCTTTACACATTAGGTTAGTCATTTTTCTAAACTCTAAAACAAGAGCCTATCTACTTCAGTTTTAAAAAGAATTTGCTTAGATGTAATTTATTTTCTGTCAATCAGGTGCCTGCCTGAATACTTTTAGGTTGCACAAGGTATATTGAAGTTCTGGTCTGGTTGTTGGATATTTTTATAAAGGGATTAGTTATTCTGGTGCCAGAGGCCTTTATCAACCCCAAAAGTTAATGGAGTATTCATTCATGTAATTAATATAAACAAAATTTTGAAATTTCACTCTGAAGAAGAATCCCAAGAGGATTCGCCAGGATGATTACATGGAATTTACTTTCAGGATTTCAAAATGGAGAGGATAAGTGTTTTTAGGATAAGTGTTTCTAAGAACTGCATTACATTAAACTTCAAACAGATTGATAAAAGGGCTAATTTAAACATTCATTAGAAAAGCACAAAATGTATGTAAGATTCAGAGTGGCACTGAGGTCACTGTTTAACACTGCATCTTGACATGTGTGAAAGGGAAGTGAATGTTTATATCCAAAAGGGATATTTCTTGGAAAATTTACTGACTGAAATCAATATTGAAGTAATGTGTTAAAATAGGGTACAGTAGAATTACAATTCAATTCTTTGTTGAGTGGTTTCTGAAATGCAAGTATGTGTTGAAGTTATGAAGAGGATTTTTATGATATTTTTCACTAACATAGATAATTGTAACAGTTATATTACTATGGTATAAGAAGGAGATTACTGGACCACAAACACACTTTATTAAAAATGTGCACCAGAATAATGGCTATTTTGGTTTCAGCCGAAGCATGGCTACTTTTTTGGTTTTCAGATTATATATTGCCATTATTTCTTTCCTAACTAGATACTCAGTGTGATCATCAGAGACTAAGATCTCTAAATAGTTGTTTTTCTTTTCGGTCTCCTGAAGGTTAAACTACCCTCTGTCATATGCTGCTATAATTGTACATACTTGTGTTATATGCAGCCTGCTCACTGTTTCAGGAAATTGTAGACAATTAGAAACCCCATAGAATAATGCAAGCACCCTATTTTGTATAATTGGCACCAGGTTTATATTTGAGTCAATCTACTTTTGGAAGATACTAAGTTCACCATAACTCCTTTCAATATCCCAAAATAAGTGACAAATCTACTGCTCACTGCCATCCAGCAAACCTTGCTGAAAACTTCATTTGTGTGAATGTTAGGTGAACATAGCACTGGTTTGTCTGTCATACTACCCTGAGGTTAAATACTTCATCAACAGTGCCCATTCATTATCTGTGATGCCAGTAACAGCCAATGTTACATATCTTTTGCTATTTTCTGTGTACCACTTCACAGAGTAATTTCAATTACTGACCACAGAATTTCTGATCAGATACTTAATCAGAGTCTTCATGGTAGTCTGGAAAATCCAGTTCAGACACATTTGAAATAAAACCAGATCTGTTTTAGATCAGCATACATTATACATTGAGCTATTTGGGAACATGTTCTGTGCTTTACATTTTGTCTTCTATCCTGTAAAGGTCCTGTTGTAACTCACTAGTTCAGTTGTCATTGCCAAATTTGTATCAGCAATCATGAGTGTCCTCTGTATTGCAACCTTGAAACTTTGGGACTGTTGTAAAGATCCAAAGATTTGGTAATATTTTTTTTAAAAAGAAAATAAAATCTCCTGGTTTTTTTGCCTTGGATTTGTATATGATTCCAGCAGGGTTAATCCTTGGCTGCCCTCTGAAGGAACCAACCATGCCACTGAATTGTATCAAACCACAAATGTGGTTTAGGATGGTATCCCAGTGCATCTAATTGCTTCCTGTCATTATAAGATTTACAGCTCCAAAAAAAATTGAATATTTCTTTCATATATTGATCACCCAGTTCTATGTAGTTTATTTTCCTGAAATAGGTCATTATTTGTCTCTCGGTCATTATAGATGATCTTTTGTTATTCTTGCAATTGTTTTCTCTAGTATTTTACTTCCTCTTCTTTCCTGTATGTTTTCTGCAACTATTCTATGCTAAAAAGCAGAACATTTTTGTGTATTTTTTCCATAATGCAAAGTTTTAGACATGGCACGAATCTCATGGCTCTCCTCAGAACAGTCCCCAGTGTATCTTTATAACACCATTTATAATTAATTATTTTTGAAGTGCAGACAATTTCTTAAAAGAGAGAAATACGTAGCCAAATTGCATATGGCGAGGTCACACAGCAAATGATAAGTGGCATTAAATTCTTTCAATTATTTTGAGTGATAAATAAATATTGGCAGGGCTGCTTTTTCTCAATCATATAAATGCCGTAGGATAAAAGTGAGAAGGCAGATATGACCCTAGTTTTAACACCTCATCTAAAAGTCAGCAACTTCAGAAAAGTGCTCTGCTTCAGAGCAGTCCAATGGTATCAACCTAAATTATGAATTCAGGTCTGGGAGTGGTGCTTGATTCATTTGATTCTGTTGCAAGAGTGCCACCTCTGACTATAGCTGACATCTTAAGTTAAAAATTTGTCCTCTTTCAGGTGCGAGAAGAACAGAATGTAGTTAATACATCTGCGTTGTATTCTATTTAGAAAATTTGATTGCATTGACTTTATTTCAGAACCAAATTTTAGAAGTATGGTTCAAGACTTCACACATCTGAGCAAGTACTTAGTATTTCCACCTCACCTGATGAATATACAGCAGTTTTTACCATTCAGCTAATTTCTATTCCATTCCCAGACTTTGTCCTTTGCCAAAGCTTGGAATTTGTCTTTCATGTGGAACTTATAATATACAAGTGCATCGTGAGATAGGACTTTCCATGATTCACATAGGCTGTCTTTTGCTCAAAGCATTTGAAGTCTGTCACAATTTACATTGCTAATCGTTTACTATTTTCTGCAGGTAATCTCAAATGTACTAATTAAAATCATTAGGATTTTAGCTTCTCATGTCTTTTTTTTGTTCTGCTCCTTGAATATGAATTCTTTTTGCAAGCCATCTCCAAACTACTGGTTTTAATAACTTGCTCGCAATGATTACCAATGGCTCACAAATCCCTAATGCCATTTCCAAACTCTGGATTAAATACCATTTTTCCACATTATTTTGAGCCCTTTTGGGGTCTTTCTAGAACAACCATTGCATTTATATTGAAGTCATTGTTGGTGAAACGAAACACAATGACTGATAAACCACAAATCCTTTTACATTTTTTTCCACAGTAATCAAAAGCAGACAATTTAAAACTGACTGCTGACTTGATGTTTGTGGCTTTGTACCATCACCCATGGTGAACATTATCCCTTGATTTTGAATAGGTTATCTACTTGGGCAGAACATAATATTCACATTTTCCCATGAATGTTTGAGCAAATATTCATACAAAGTAATTCCTGTTTGGCACTAATTCTATGCTTTCATCTATGTACCTTACAAAACAATGAACTAAGAGCTTCTGGTGACAATTTGAAGCTCAAGAGTAGACTCAAATATTCAGAGGATCTGGTTGACCACTTGCAGATAATGAGTTTAGATATCTTTGTCTCTGAAGAAGCTAAGATTGCCAGAGATCTAAGAGTGACTTTGGTCGAAAGCAACACAAATATTGTAATTGTACAGAAATTCAGGATTTCTAATGTTTTAATTAGGATTGATTAAATTTGTTATTATTTGTAAATCTAAAATACACTAATTGTAAGGTTACTGCTCTATTAATTGCCCTTTTTGTGGCTGCTGTAAAAAATGCATTATGGATACAAGTACTGGTATATATTAGATGTTCAGATAATTTTGTGTAGCAGTACTGGTAAAATGCTGTGGAGAAGATCAATACAGGATCAGTTAAACAAAAACTGTATTAAAATGTTTAGTGTAATAAAGATGAAAACAAATGCACTTACCTTTTAGAGGTTCAGGATACTTTAACATCTGTTTACTCTGCTCTCATGACTTGTTTACTGCACCTACTATCGCTGACCAGACCCAAGATCCAGGGAGCTATGGTAATTATTTCTTTTCATTGAAATATAACCCTGGTATACCTCGATCATACAAGTTTTCAACATAATCTGGCCTCAGAAGGTAGTGCATTTACAGATGTCTAATTCTTCAACAGTGTATTCTGAGAAATTCCAGTTGCTCTAGGTTGCCTTTGTGCATGCTGTATCCAGCTACTAGTTAGTACAAAGGGCTGCCCTAATCAGTTAAAATCATCTCCTGTTTATAACATGAATGCAGATGCAACACATCTTTAATTCTATGCCTAGTTTCTGTGCAATGACTTTGTACTACATCAAAAATAATAGTATGGAGATTTTATTAAAAAAGGTAAACACTCGGGTGAATTAAAGAGAATACAGTGTAGTGAATATTAAGTTTTTAATAATAAATTAAAATTCTGTAGGAGTTTTCACAAATTGAGCTTTTTAATATTCAAAGAGCAAATTATACAGTGTGAATGTTGTTGCGTTGCCAAATGTTTATCTATTAAGATTGTACATAAGTTTTTATAAGAATTCAGCCATATTAACTTACAACATTGAATGTTGGAAGAACAAATTCCTAATATATGTTTAGTATTTATATGCTGTTTAGTGATTATATGTAAGCTCATAGGAATACATTAATATTATTGAGCATTTATTAAAATGCTAGTACTGGATTTCTCTTCAACTCTGATTCCTTTTGCAACAAGCTGAGTTATCACTTTTCAGTAATGTAATTTGTTGTCAAAGCACATGAAAGCCTAAATGACTGTATTTTATTAAAAAATGTTTGTACAATTAATTTTGCTTCCTAAATCTTGATAAGATGTCAAAATATCCAAACTGTATCAAACTTGCTTACAGTATTATGTCTTGTATGATATTTTTGTATATATTAAGTACACTTGCTGAGGGTCAGTGTTTTCTTACAACATAAACAGCAGTGTTTTGTTGGTAAACATCGACTGATTCCAAACGTTCTGAATGTTGTATACAAAGCTGCCAGATCATCTTTTTATAGATGAAGTTTTTGTGACGTTTTCAATAACTGATGGCACACGGTGACTATGCTAGAATGTTCATGAATGAAAATAAAGAAAACATTTTATCTCCAATTTGACTGGTGAATTATGCAGTTGCTTTTTGAAGTTCATGTGATGTGGCTGAAAATTCTTTAATTGTTTAAATGTAATTTACTCTGTAAAACTAAGCAGTGTTAAGGTTTGTTTTACTTTTTTTTAAAAAAATGAGCTTGGAACATGTGTTTGTAATATGAATAGCAATAATACAAAAAATATATACATAGAAGTAAGCTTGCATTTTCATTCTTTAAGTAGAAGCCAAGGAGAGTAGAGCAATATAAATATGGTGCAAGTAAAATAGTATTGGTCAAAGTTTCTTCTAAGATCACTGGGAACAGATCAGGAACAAACTACTAGTTTAAGCAAAAATCTGATACCTCTCAGCCCAATGTGGGTATCTTGACTTATTTCCATAGTGACTTGTGTGATCTTTATCCGAAGTATTTTTACAATTAGCTTCTCGTTCCATTCCATTTTATACTATGTATGTAGCCTCAGGTGCTGACATTTTCTTCATCCATGTGCTCTTTCTTGGCAATATTAATTAGAATTATGGGGTCAATTTTCAGTGTCTGCCTATGACACTCAATTCCAGCTCTCTATCACTTGTGCTAATTTCCAATGCTGCTATACTCTTCAACTGTTTGTGAACATCATGTTGTTTCTAGTAAGTCATAATTTCCTCAAACTAAATTGGAAAGATTAAAGTTATCTTTGGTTCCAGCTCCAAATTCTGCTGCTTCAGTGTAAAAGCTATTCTTGCCCTCTGTCTCTGCCCTCCACCCACAAACCACTTTTTTCAGGTTGAACAGGATGATTGTACCAAATCATACAATTATTACAGCATGGAAAGAGGTTATTAGACCCATTGAGTCCATGCCGGCACTGTGTGAGATCAATCCACCAGTCCCACCTTCAGTTAGCTTAACACTTTATAGCACCAGCGACCCGGGTTCAATTCCAGCTGCTGTCTATAAGGAGTTTGTACGTTCTCCCCACGTTTGTGGGGGTTTCCTCCAGGTGCACCGGTTTCCTCCCACATACCCAAAAACATATGGGTTAGGAATTTTTGGGCAAGCTATGTTGGCGCTGGAAGCATGGCAACACTTGCGGGCTGCTCCCCAGAACACTCTACACAAAAGATGTATTACACTGTGTGTTTTGATGTACATGTGACTAATAAAGATATCTTCATACCCTGCAAATTCCTTCCCTCATATTATTCCTTCCCTCAGATTCAATGCTACAATTGAATCCACTTCCACTATTACCCTTGACAGGGCATTCCAGACACGAACCACTCAACACTCGGTTCAACATTTTTCCTCTTGTCACTATTGGTTCTTTTGCCAACCGTCTTCTTTCATTGGCCCTTGATTCTTTACCTTCTGCCAAAGGTTTCTCTGTCCATGTCCTTCATGACTTTAAATATTTCTTGTCAGATCCCTCCCAAGAACAAACAAGGCATCTCTCCTCTCGACCAACATAACTGAAGTCTCTCATCACTGCAATCATTTTTGTACATCTCTTGCAGCCTTTTTAGGTACTAAACCTTTCATAAAATGTGGCACTCAGAGCTGGACACAATACTCCATTTGTGGCAGGACCATGCTTTATAAAGTTCATCCTTGCTCTTGTACTCTATGACTGTTTATAAAACCCAGGATACAGAAGTTGAAAATGATAAAAATATAGAATTAACACATTTTTAAATTGTCTTGCAGATCGTGTTCAGGGTTAGGTTAACAAGCAGAAGGGCCCAAATTGTCTGCTGGTTGGATTGTTGCTCAAATTCACTGGGTGCCTATCATTGGACTGCACTGTTTCTTCCAGCATGGTCCAGGTGCAGTCTTCCTCTGGGAGGCCATTTCCCAGCTGATCAGTACCACCATGCTGAACCTCTCAGAGTGAAGTGGTCTGTGCATCCACAAAAGTTTTGGCAACTTCTGAAGCCACACCTCTTCTACCTATCATGGACTGTTAAAACTAGCATTTAAATTAAATATCTGTGACAACCACATTCTAAAGCACTCAGGAAGTATTTTAAAACTAAAACATACTTCAAGTTATGTTTTTGATTAAAACACAAAATAAAATCAAAAATAGTTAAAACATTATAAAAAGTTAATTTAAATGAAATTAATCTATTGAAAATGTCTACTTGGGCTTATCTGTTATTCCTGTGAGCTGCAAATTCAGCCAAAATCTGCATTGTTGTGTTGGACTCAGTGAATGCAGGATGTTGTGAGATGAATATTTTTGTTTCTCTGGTCTAGTTTGATGCATATGCAGAAGTTTAGTTTTAGCTGAGGGTTGATTTACAGTAGAATGTGGAATTATCACCATCAGCAAGTTTTGAATATTGGGGAAAAATCTCTAATGTTCTGTGACATTTTTGGGTTATCTAAGCCTCAAAATAGTAGACTGATTTAAGTCAAGAAAGTGAAATATAGCTACTTGCATATGATATATTGTTTTCAAAGCCAATCTAACTTTAATGGTAGTTAAACTATTTGAGCAAGGAAGATGTTAAGCTTGATGGGCCAGAGCTGTTCAAAACATTAAAAAAAATGCCTGCATATACTAAAAGGGTATTTTGGTTATTTATTGTCCTACAGCTATTGCTAAAATATTTTACTAGGAATCTGAAGAACATTAGAAATACAAACAATAGATAAAATATATTTTGCCTCTAGCCATGAAGATGTTTGGCATTCTTCTGAACTTCTTAAAAACTGAAAGATTAACATCAATTCTACTCCAATCCCACAAAATAATATCCAAATTATTGATACCTGACAACTTAAAAATGTGTTAATGATCCACATTATTATAGTTGGCAATAAAATTTTAATTGTATTTTTGGACATAATTTGCGAAATGACTATTGGGGCAAAATATAACCCCCAATGGGAAACCTAGCAATAGGAACATGAAAAATAGAACATAAACAAAATCAAGTCATACAACCCCTTGAGCCTTCTCTGCCATTCATGAAGATCACTGTTGATCAACCACCTCAGCACCATTTTCTGGCATTATTCCCGTATTTCTTGAATTCTTTAGGTTCAGAAATTGGTCAATCTATATTTTTTAATGAATACACGAGTGATCCACCACAGTGAGAGGCATTTCAAGATTAATACCTCAGACCTGGTGTAAGGCTACCAATCCGCAGTGACTCCTGACCTCTTCTGTACTCTACCATTTGGACTAAGTAGCCTTGGAACAGCAAGCACTCAGCAGCGCTGAATTCCAGAACTGTTCATGAACAGCCCTATGGTGACCACAACTGCTCCAGAAATCAAGAGCAACCGATCATCACCTGCGCAACTCAAGGGTATACTGTGTGGTGTGCTCATCTCTGACGTTATAGTTTGGTTCTTGGCCTCTGAACAGCCAACGAACTCTGCACTAAATGTTGCCGGTTCTTTTGCAGCACCCCAGGAGGATTGACTGTCCGGAAACTATTTAAATTCTTAAAGTGCATCTTCCCTCGACTTGCCAACGTTTGCAGCCGGTGCACCGGCCCGCCCTGCGGCAGTGCACAACACCGCGGGTCACCGGGTTTTGTTCATGTGCCGGGTTTTCCCTTCAACCTGAACAGGCCGGTCAGCGTGCCCAGAGATCGGAGGTCCCGACCAATGACGTCAGGCTGGCGTGAACGCGCGTCCCGGCGGCGCGGGCGCGGCCCCGCCGGGTGAATGGGCGGGAGGAAGTGACGACGCGCGGCGGGGGCTGGGTTGGGCTGGTTGAAGGCGCGGGGGCAGTCAGAGAATAGGGCCGCATCGGTTCAACGGTAACGGTCGGGGCCGGGCAGGGCCGGGGCGGTGGTGCCGCAAACGCGTCGCTTTCACTTTCTGTTTTGCCGTGTGGGTGCTCGGCGGCGAGACTTGCTGGCGGAAGGTGGGGCCCGGGCCCCGTGGCCGCTGCCGCCCGCGGTCATGCGGCAGCAGAGACACCGGCCCGGCCGCTTCAGGGCCCCCGCCCCCCCCCGCGGTCCCG
>JARFYF010000029.1:24167784-24178760 GCA_030265395.1 Rhina ancylostomus | reverse complement strand
ACGTCAGCGCGGGAACGGTGTTTATTAAAGGGGCAGCGCACCCCAGTCGTTCATTCGAATCTTAGACTCCAAACAAGTGTCCCGTGTCTTTATTCAGTGTAGCTAGTTGCTACAGCTTAATGTTATTTTCAAAGCACAGCATCTCTGCCCATGCAGCATTCTCTTGTTGCTGCATTTGAAGACTATGAATCTTGGAATAAAGATTGACCCAAATTCATTAACTTCAGCAGTGGCTTTATTACCTAACCATTAGCTGCACTTCAAGAGGGAACATTAAATTGAGATATATTATTTCTAAATACGTAAATCTGTTGTTATTCTTTTGTTGATCATGCCCTAAGAGGTTGGTATTAACTGAGGCATAATTTTTCTTGGCTGGTGCTGAATCTTATTGATTGATCATTGAATAATACTGATACTGCAGCAAGAAGACACTGAAAGTATCTATTACTTACCTCAACGTTAGATGATTAACAGAATCTTTTCTTCACAAAGAAAAGATAAGCAGTAGCTATGGGCATATTTTAATTTATATTTATTATTCTTTTCTTGAAAGTAAACTCTTATTTATATCACTGTGCTTTGCTCCCTAACCTCATCTGTAATTATTAGTTCTTAGCAAAAAATTAGGTCTATGGAACTTGGCTGTGTTTCGCAGTGAGCTGCACATTGCAAACAGTTGCACTGTTGTGGTTTGTTGATTCTAGGCTAGGAAAATCTTAGGTTGACAACAGCCAGGTCAGTGAAACAGTCTAGTAGTTGGAATAGCAGCAAGCCATGCTCTTCTTGAAGAAGAGGAACACATGGGCTTTGGCTAGCCCTCCCAAAAAATTAAAATCTAATATTTCTGGACTTCATTGGCTGTATCACTAATCTGGGTGGAATGTGAATTGGGCATGTTCTGCTCTATTGTTCGCAAAATTAGCAGTGTCTAACTGTCAATTTGAGGTAAGTCGTCCTTGTACACATTGTGGGATTAGCTTGGATGCATTTCACCATGTGGCATGAAGACTTATCTGAGAAGAAAACACCCATTTTCCATAAGCTTTAAATGCTAATGCAAATGGTGATTATTTTTTAGAAAAAAATGTTTATTATACTTAATGTAAATATTCCACCATTTGTACAATTAGTCAAAAAATCTAGCTTTATCCAGTGATAATTATAATGATGCTGAATCTGAAGGAAGTGAGCTAGCAACCATTTTTTAATTTTGTTGGAAGATCTAAACACTTAATCTTTGTGAAGAATGCACGTCACCTTCTCTGTTCAAGGTATTAGCCTCTGATGGACATAACTGGGAACCCTTTGGGATTCCTGGATGCGACTCTCTGGAGTTGACCCAGATTCTTCAATAATGTATGAAGGTTACTGGAGTTTTGATGACATTGCACTGAACTCCAGGTCACTGTGGTTTTGGGAGCTGTGCACTTGTGTCCATTGTTGATTGGCTAAGCATTTATCAATTAGTTGCTGTGGTTTGAGAGTTAGCTCACCTGAAATATTACCAGGTTTGCCAAAGGTGGCAGTGGCAAGAAGTGCTGTAAGTCAGACCATTTCCTTGGCCCTGTGAAATGCAATTCTCTGACCATAGTTTTTGGTTTTATGTTATTGGATGAAATTAAGGGGGATGAAAGTAACCACTAATAACCATAACCCAGAAGTCTCAGCAAAATGTGAAGTTGCTTAAACATGGCAATTATAGCAGAAGCTTTTTCAGTTGGGATGGAGGATAATAAAAAAGCTACGTAATGCCACAAAAGAATACTGTCGGACAGACTCAGTCTAAGTCTGGTGTTATGGCAGAACTGCATGAATCTATACCCCAGATGATGATGCATATCCTAAATAAATGGTGTTCATTGAATGCATGATTAACTTTAAAATAGATGATAATGTCATCTCTTAAAGACAAAGAAAAGTCAAACTTGATAGGGCTCCAAATCTGTACATTATGCACCCAAGAACAAAAAAGAGACAATTAGTATCCCTTGTTCTAAATATTTAATAAACTTGGGGATAGTTGTATTGGATTGGAATCCAACTCATGTTCTTCCTACTTTGAAAAAACGATGGCATATCAAACACAATGATCTGCACGCTATTGACCTTTCATGCATTATAGAGAAGATACCAGAAGGAATCTGAAGAATGACTGAAGAAAGGAAGAGATCACAAGTAATTCACAACACAGCTTGTGAAAAATATATTGCATCTAATAATAATGATATTTTCTGAAGAAATCACCAAGTTGGTGGAAAAGAGAAAACTGATGATTTATTGTTCAGTTAGGCTTTTAGAAAGCAATTGATGAAGTAACTCATACGAGGTTAGCTTACAAGATGAAATCTTCCTGTATTATTAAAAAAAATTGATGTCATTTCAGAATTGCCATCAGTTTCATAGTCAGAAAGTTGTAATTATCAGATGTGGTTTAACTCAGAGATATATTCCTGGCTGTGTCCAACAGAGATCAATACTAGATTCATCACAATTTTTATATTAATAAAAAACATAATTTTTTTGAAGGCTCTTCATAATCTTTACTAATGATGTTGAAAGTAATTTGATATATTTTCTGGTGCCACCAAAATCTGTGCTCAGATTAAAGCTTCTGAGGAGTACAGTAAAATGCAAAGATGTACCAGACGAATAGCCCACAAAGTTGATATGTGTTGTTGAATTTAGATATGCATGTTGATGGAGCTAATACAAAGCAAGTAAATAACTTGAAGGGGCAAATTCTAAAATAGGTTGATAGAGAATATGATACTACCATGATATATCACTAAAGATTCATGACCAATGTAAAGAAGCAATAATTAAACCTAACATGAATTGGTTTGTAATAGTACAGCCATTCAATTTAAATCAAAGGGCAGTGATTTTACTTTGTGCATATTGCTGAATAGATTGCAAGTACAGCGTTCTGTCCAGTTTTGGTCCCTCTACATGAGGATGACATGGTGGCTTTTGAAAAGATCCACAGGACAGCTGTTAGGTTGGATTTCAATCTGTGATCCAGGTGTAATGGTGCATTGTACAGCTAAAGGTGAACTGATAGAGATATAAAGAAGTAATTGAAGTTTTACAGGTTTTTTTCAAGTGAATGTGACCCTGATTGCAAACTGAAATATGCTGCATCTTTGTAAAAGATGCTTCATCTGTTGAAAGCAGTTCAGCGATAGTGTACTTGACTAATACATGAAATGGGCAGGTTATCTTATGAGGAAAGGTTGGACTAGCTAGGCTTGTACCTGCTGGAGTTTAGAAGAGGGAGAGGGGACTTGATATATATAAGGTCCCAAGAAGTCTTGACTGGGTGCATTAAGAGTCACCTGTTTAAGACAGGTGAGGGTTTTCATCTTCTCAGAGGTCATGGATTTTTGAACTCTCTTTGTCAAAGGATGTGGGAAGCAGAGTCTTTGAATGTCTTTAAGGCAGAGACAGATAGACACTTGGTATTTAAGGAGTTGAAAGGTAACAGGGGAGAGATGGGAATGCAAAATCGAGATTACAATTAGATTAGCCACAATCTTATTAAATGGCAGAGTAGGCGTGAGGGGCTAGCAGCCTATTCTGCACTATATTTGTTTGTTTTTATCTTCAGAGCTCTGACACTGTAGTGTAAATAACGATCAGGAATTGCAGACTTAAAAAAATGTTATTTTGGAAGCAGTACAGAAAACAATCATTTCAGGGGTAATTTCACGTGTTTAAATATTATTTAGTTTCTTCTCATTTAAAGTATCTATCAGTGAAGGAAATGTAAATAATTAACATGCACATTAACCTTACACCTTTCTTTTTCAATCTTTTTATTGAATTTCAAATTAATATGCATACATGATTATACATATGGTGCAACGAGATCGGGATATCAATAATAACAGTTAATATATATACTCACAAGGAGTAAACCTTACACTTTCAGTATCCTGTAAATTCTGTCCTGTAAGTACCTGCATATTCATTTCACCCAGTGCCACCTTGCAATGATTTAATGATGGGTGGCATGGTAGTGTAGCAGTTAGCGCAATGCTATTACAGCGCCAGCGATTGGGGTTCAACTCCCGTTGCTGTCTGTAAGGAGTTTGTATGTTTTCCCATGTATGCGTGGGTTTCTTCTGGGTGCTCTGGTTTCCTCCCACAATCTAAAGACGTATGGGTAGGTTAATTTGGGGTTTAAAATGGGCGGCGCGGACTTGTTGGGCCAGAAAAACCTGTTACCACACTGTAAATAAAATTTAAATTTAAATTAAATGGTAGTATCTTTAAGTCGCTTAATTTTAATGTGAATGGATATGTAATAAGCAGTATTCATCCATTATACTGAAGGATACAGAGCAGCAAGTATCTCAAGAAATTACAAAATTATGGTTATAATTATTTTCTCCTTAATTCCCTGGGACCTTTACACTGTTATTTTGATGCACTACTATCATAATGCAAATCTCCAAGAAAATCCAGGCTATTGTTTTGTCCCTTTGGTTGTGTACAAATAGTTGCTCAAAAATTTTAGATAGCTGCTCATTGTGGTGACATGCAAGGATGACATTAGCAACAAAAGAATATTATTGACTGTAACTGGATTTGGTGATATTCCATGATTTGTTTTTTTTATTGGTTCACCATGCAAAGCATTTCCAGCATCCATTAAATACAGAAATGTGTTTATAATTGGAAGTAGAATGTGAAATGGGAATGGATATTAGTGTAATGGTATTACTGGCAACAAATAACAGCCATGTTAATATTTGCAATCAAGAGAAATTAATGATAAGCTCCTTCACTGCAATTAGTGATTAGATTCTTGATTTGTTTGGTCATGCATGTGTAGTATTTGGGAGGTGAATTGATTGAATTTTTAGAAGTGTATTTGAGCATATTAGGTGAAAATGTTGTACTAAGTATTATTAAAATTGGTGTATGTACCTGATACAGCATTAAAATGTGAGAAGACCAATCGAGATCCTGAATAATTTGTGGGAAGGAGATGAGAAACTCTGCTGCACAGTTTAGTTGACACTAAATCAATCAACCTATCAGATGTAGAATATACCAACCTCACCTTGATTTGATAATGTAATGTTGATCACAGCAAATTCTGCATTAATGAAACAGTGGGTTCATTCATTTCAGCAGCACAGCTTGCAATCTTTAACAGTAATCACAGAATTTCTGTTAAATTCTTGTATCTTCCTTTGTAGTCTCATTATTTTTGACCCAGGAAAACTTTGTGCCAAGCCATTAAAGCATGTGTACCTATTTAGATCCATTTGAAAATTTCTGTTTAAAGAACTACATTGGTGAAATCTACTTTGGTCAATCTGGTAAAACTTTCAATTGTTTTCAAAAGCTACCACATTATCGTGGCAATAGGGAATTCAGGAATTTATGTTACTTTGCAAGTAGAAAGATTTGGCGTAGCAACAAGAATGTGCTTGTCAGCCTTGATTAAAGTGGACCTGCTAGTGTCGTCCTATGTTTGGCTGCTCTGTACAACAGGGCCTCTCGGTAAATCACCTCTATCAAACAGTTTAAATTGAAATCTGACAAAGTGGAGGATTCATGAATGAGTCAGCATTTTGAGACTGCATTGAATGAGTCCCATCGGCTGCCCAAGGCATGCAGTGATTGTGGCTATTACATTTTACATAACTCAATTGATTCAGTAACCTGATTCAAGACACTGGAAGAATTCCTACATTTTCAATAGGATGATCCCTGGAGCAAAATAAAGTATGCTATAAATGGATATTATCCTTCCAATTATAGTTTAGTTGTAAAATCTGTCTTTCCTTTTTTCTCGCAATAGATCAGTCACTCCATTGGATTAGGCTACTTGGGTGGGGCACATCTGTTAAACTCAAAATGCTAAATGAATATTTACACCAGTACCTGCATTCTCAAGCACAAGAGCGCAAACAGAATCAGAGCTACAACAGGGTCATCGAGAGAGATGCATTACTGACAGTGGTGGTGTGCTAGGAACCTGACAGAAAGTCTTACCTTGCTGCTGTAGCAGGAACTGGATGGGAACTCCTGCCCTCCCTGCCATTGGCAGGAACCTGGCACTCCTCCCAATAATAAATTACCTCAGCTCAATGTGCAGAGGCTTCCTGTGGGGGCTGGTCTTGAGCAGGCCAGAGTGAATAGTACAGCTCAGTGCAGAGATTTGGGGTTTCAGTACTGCACCTTGGCTAACATTGTCAGTATAGGTCATTGGTGGGGACTGGCAGTACCTGTTCCATGTGTTGAAAGATTGCCCAGAACCTACAATCTTCCTCATCACCACCTATAAGATGTGCTGGAAACTGCTGTGTCCTCCCCACCCCACCCCCCTCTGGATTGGAGAGAGCAATACAGGAAAACAAAGAGACAGCAGCTTCCGTCACATCCAACAGGTGGTATTGATGGAAACCATTGGATCTGTGCTGGCAGTAGTGAGCCCGTCATCTCAGTGCTGAGCATCCACGCTGCCTACCATGGCCTGCTCTAAGCCAGCTCTTATAGTCAGCTCTACACATTGAATCATGATTGATCCATTGCTCGGCGAACAGCAATAGATGGTAGGGGGTTCGTGAAAGGTTCCTGACACGACAGTGGGGAAGGCGGGGATTTGTGCCAGGTTCCTGATTCAGCAATGGGGATGACAGGAGTTCACTGCAGATTCCTGGCACAGTGGGATCCTGCCCAAATAAATATCTTTTTTAAAGCACAGAGGGATACTTGCCTTTGGATCGGAGGACCAAGAGAACTATAATGAGTAAGTGCTCTATAAGGCACCATTATATTGGGAAATTTAGGTTTGAAGAATTGCTTTATATTGGGATTACACCTTTTTTAAAAACTATTATCTTCACCTACTATATGATGGCAGCAGGATCAGGGCAGATGTCACCAGCTGCAATTATGGCAATGCTTGCAGAGCAGGTACAGGGAATGAGTTAATTTGGTAGAAAGGTGCTGTCCTTGTTCATGCCTGCAGTTCTGACTATCATTTCATCCATCCCTAACTCATTCTGTTAGGTGATTCTCCATGTTACATCACCACTTTGAACATGGAGTACATAGAATAGGCATATCATTGTGTCTGTTGTTTAATGTGGAAATTTTATTTCTTGCGTGTATTTGTGGTGAAGGATCCCAGTGACTTGTATCAATATGGAAGGATTGCATTTGACAAATTTGTTAAGATCATAAAGTCACTCCTTTAAAGGGATAGCTACTATTAGAGACAGCCATCAAATGTATTAATGTTGCCCATTGGAAATTGATATCCCATAAAAATCTAATGTTGCTTTATTTTTAGGTATAATAAAGCAGCTGTTTATTGTGCTACAGGAATCCAAGAATACACTTCAGTATTTGACAACAACATAAACTCTGGCAAGCAGGAGATACTTTGTAAATTAAGTGCTTCAGTAAAATGGAAAGCAATAACTATTTTAGTTGTAGGTGCAGCACAAAAGATAGTGCAGAGTGAGTTTTATGCAGATGAGTTGCTGTTTTCCAAATATTTTAAAGTGAATAAGGGTCAGTGTGAATTATAGTTCACTTGTTGGCACTTATCACTTTAAGAGTTAGAAGGTTGTGGGTTCAAGTCCCATTCCAAAAAATTCTAGTCTGTTAATCTGAAGTTGTAGTGAGGGGAGGGTGATCTCACCCAATTTTCCTGCTTTTCCCAGTGAACATAACCTCATTTTGATGACTGAACACAGGCAAGAGCAGATACATAGATATTCTACTGTAGCTCTGGGAGCTTCAGAGTATGGGGAAGAGAGATATATTTTACACACTGGGGGGTCAGAAGACTTCCATGCACACAGTAAAGGGGTTGTGGGAGGAGGCAGTAGCTAAAGTGAACTGCATGGAGATGGGTAAACTGCTGCAAAAACTTTAATGGCTTCACACATCAAATCCTATCTCTATCCAACTGCAAAATTAGGTTCCCACATTGTTCAATGCAATGCACTCCCAACACGAATCCTCCAGCATTCTCCATCAGTAAAGTTTGGGATCTAACATTCAAATATTCCATCAGACTCTTGTACAATTACCTTTGGTCTTGTAGGTACATTGTAGAGCCAATGCACACAGCTGGCTATTTATCCAGGACAGATACATCATGCAAGTGCAATGCATGACAGAAACAATCTTCCGTCTCTTTTGCAGGAGAATGTGGCACACAACCAGTGGCAGCAGTATCCTACCAGTGGGGGGAAGCAAGCATGGCTCCGATGATTCATTCTTCTTAGAGGAGAATTGCTGGCTGTTATGGCTTTTATGAAGGGCCTTGGGCAACGGTAAAACAGAAATTGTTTGGTCAGTTACCCACAGGTGGCCAGGTAGCAACAATTGAGCAACTAAAAGGCAATGTAGAAGGCAACTTCTCATTCAACTGACAATTGCAGCCACCAGTTCAGTCCTAATGGCAAAGGTTGGATTTGGAGGTAGAATGCCACATGTCATGCGTGGCCTGTTAACTACACAGGGTACTATTGCTCAGTTAGAGATAGTATGGTCTGAAGTAGGCCTTCTTGAAATAGGTCTTCAAGGTCCAAGTTTCTGAAGTTCTTTCTCAAAGGCCATCTGTTATCTGCATCATTGCAAGGAGGTGCCTTCCCGCAAGCATGTTGCAGACTGCAAAGTATCATACTGGAAGATCACTTTGTATAAGCAGTGGTACGGACAAGGACCTGCAGAAGTCAGACAGGGAATACAGAAGTGAGATTATTCCATGTACAGTTTGGAATATTTCATTGGTGTGGTCTAATATTTTCTTTTTGTAATCCATTAGTTACTGAGATTAGCAGTAAATTATTGAAGATGAAATGAGAACTATGTTGGAATAGGGAGCTAGGATTTTGTTCTTTTAAATCATAATTTGTTAAGTTATTTTCTGACAACTTGCTAGACGGGCTTCATTCGCATCCTCCCCCTCCTCATCCCCGTCTCCCTTATCCTAATATTCCTCATGCACTGACACTCCTGTTCTTAATTTCCTGCTCCAGAGGTACTCACAAGGGCAGATCCTGCATTAATGCTGAAATAACAGGCTACCCTAATTTGAAGACCTGCTATGCAGGGAAATATAAAACACCTACAGGGTAGCCCAGGGAGCAAAAATATTGTTTCAAAGCATGGATGGTTGCTCTATCAGGTTCATAGATCCTTGTAACTTTAGCTGGTCTACAAATTTCATTGAACAGATCTGAAGCCATGGTCACATATAGTAGCTATACCCCATGTAGCAAGAATCAACCAATGTAGAAGTCCACCCGCAGTGCAAATATGAAATAAGGTCTGAAGCATTGTTGAGAAAAAAAATGAACAATAACTTTATTAACAGATTAAAAATACAATTGATATAAAATTTAATCCCCTTCTCCCAAATATAAATACATACATTAAGACATCAACAATTCATCAAGAAGTATTGAGATGACTTGAAGCAGATGAGTACCAGGTGGATATTGGCCAAAATTTCAGTTTAGCTGCATTGATCATTTGAGAGATTTTGACGAATCCAAACAGGGTGAAAGCTTCTATCAAGTTTAATCCCACCTAAGTGTCAAAAGTCATTTGGATAAGCATATGGAGAGGAGGGATTTAGAGGGGCATGGGCCAAATGCAAGCAAATAGGAGTAGCTTGGTGGGCACCATGGTTAGCATGAACAAGTTGGGCCAGAAGGGCCGTTTCCATGCTGTATTGCTCTATGACTTTCTGAGTCTAAGTGCCAGGCAATAGTCATTTCCAACAAGACAGATTGTAGTCACTTTTCGTATTCTATCACTGTAGCACCCACCATTGGTATCTTGGGGATCATTACTGACCAAAAAGTCAACTAAACCAGCTAAGTTTGTACCATGGCTACAAGAGCAGGTTAGAGCATGTGTATCCTGCAGTGACTGACTCAATTCCTGTAATTTTATAACATTTAATATTTAGTATATATCATAAATATTAAACAGCTGTCACAAACTTACAGTTAATTTAATATTTTATACAAAACATTGATGTTGTAATCTTTATTGTTTTGATAAGTAATGTGGGCTGAAAATAATGTTCCTATGAGGAACCAACATGATATCATTTTATGGATTTGTATAATGTGTTATAAAAAATTAAGTATTCTTTGATCAGAGAAACGAAAGTTGCAAAGCAATAAGAAAGAACTGAGCACAGATCAAAATGTTGGGAGGTTTTATTTGGAACTGGCAACAAAATACTTGAGTCAATAATCACAATTATACATGAATCCAATAATAGTTTATTAAGCAGAACCTTGGTTCAGCTATGATGCTCATAAACAACTCTTCAACATATATTTCACACACAGTAAGTGCATGACGTGGTTGAAAAATATTACTTGCAAGTATATTTACAGTTCTCTAAACCGGATATATTATGTGACATTAATAGCAGTTTTTCTGACACAAAATTTTAAGGCAGGACATTGGAGGGAAAGCTGTGCAGCAGAGGATACCATTGTGAAGTTTATGGTTCTGTTTAGAGATTGTGTCTGCAATTAGTTCTGGGTTGAATTTAATAGTTATGTAAACATTTCTAATGTATCTGATATCCATGTGAGTCTGCATGGAAGCTGGAAGAATACAAAGCCCTGGAATGCAAAATTGGTAGTCTGAATATTGCTTCTGATGATATTACTTTATTCAGATAGGGATTGAGAAATTGGAATGTAGCATCTTTTCTTTTGATCTGATCTGATCAGAAATTCTGATAATGTATTGTGGACACAGCATTATAGTGTGCATTGCACGACTTGATTTGCTGTGTACAGAGTAGGTAGTTGGTGATGCTAGCCCATATAATTTGGTACTTGTCCTGTCAAATTGTGCCAGATAAATACACCTAATGCATAATGTGAATAATGGACTGAAGTGCAGGAAGAGTACTGGGGGGGGGGGGGGGGGGGGGGGGGGGGGGGGGGGGCGGGGGGGGGGGGGGG
>JARFYF010000029.1:24143950-24155953 GCA_030265395.1 Rhina ancylostomus | reverse complement strand
CTCTGGACAGATCAGCTGTGACTAACAAGTTTTCCCCAACCCCTCTCAGCCAGCTCCAACACCATCTGCGTAATTCAGTCTCTCTTGTTCTCCACTGTATCACCGATGTTCCTTTCGTTCTTTTGACTCCCTCAGTTTCCCTGCAACTCAAGAAATCTTTGATTCATAATATTTCCTAGTTCTGATGCAAAGTCATTAACCTGAAACATTAAGTGTGTTTCTCCACAGATCCTATCCATTGTGTTGAGTGTTTACAGCATTTTCTGGGTTTTTTTTCAGAATTTTAGCATCTGCAATTCTTTTTTGCTTTTCAACAGTCTTTAACATCCTTAGTTAGCCACAGATAGATTGCTTCTCTCCTGGATTTTGTTTTCTCGAAATGGAATATGCATTCTTTCAGAATTTTAAATTATTTCTTTGGATGTTTACCACCTTCTATTTACTGACAAATCTTTTAACTAATTTCCCAAATATACCTTTGTCAATGCATCCTATACCTACATAACTGGCATTATTTTTCAGGACTCAAGGTCTAACTGATCATTGCCTTTTTTGAATTGTATCCAAAAATCTTATTCTGACTATTTTCTTTCTGATATCTTACTACATGACCACTAATTAAACTTGTTTTACTATATTATTGCCTTTTCCCTGGTTAGTTCTATGACATTTTGTTTCAGATATCAAATGCATTCTATCAACATCCTCCAGATTATTTACTACTGTATTACTGGGTCCTTTGTGCTTTAGTATATACAGTACGAGATGAGTCAAAGGATTCAGCAGGATATAGACCATTTGGAAATGTGGGCAGAGAAATGGCAGATGACATTTAATCTGGACAAGTATGAAGTGTTGCACTTTGGGAAGTCAAATGCAAAAGGAATGTATAGAGTAAATGGCAAGACCCTTAGGAGCATTGATTACAGAGGGATCTTGGAGTGTGAGTCCATTAGCTCCCTGAAAGCAGCAACATAAATAGATGGGGTGGTAAAAATGGTGTATGGCATGCTTGCCTTCATTGGTTGGGGTGTTGTGTATAAGGTCGGGAAGTCATGTTGCAGCTGTATAAAACTTTGGTTAGGCCACATTTGGCATATTATGTGCAGTTCTGGTCATCACAGTATAGGAAGGATGTGGAGGCTTTGGAGAGAGTGCAGAAGAGGTTCACCAAGATGTTGCCTGGATCTGAGAGTATTAGCTAAAAGGAGAGGTTGGACAAAGGTGGATCATTTTTTCTGGAGCATCAGAGGCTGAGGGACAACCTGACATATAGATAGGGTAGATACTCAGAGTCTTTTTCTCAGGGTGAAAATGTCAAATACTGGAGGGCATAGAGGAGGAAAGTTTAGAGATTTATGAGCCAAGGTTTTTTTTACACAGAGAGGGGTAGGTGCCAGGAACATGCTGCAAAGGGAAGTGATGGAAGCAGATACAATGTCAATGTTTAACAGGGATTTACACAGGCACATTAAAAGTCTGGAGTGGGGGATATAGACCACGTGCAGGCCGATGGGATTAGCTTAAATTGGCATCATGGTCGACACAGATATTGTGGACTGAAGGGCATGTTCATGTGCTGTACTGTTCTATGTTTTATGTTCTATGAGTGAACTCCTGCATGAAACAAGTGAACAGGCTGCTCAAGAGAGCAACTGACACGAGTGAGGCTGGATCAAAAAATAGGGCATACTCCACAGCATGCAGAACAGCACATGACTCAGATCTCTCAAGTTTGATTATCTTTTTCCAGCTTTCCCTCTTATTTTTATTATTAGCACATTGGGTTCTCTTTATGTCTGATTATAGTTCCAACCTTTGCTACCTAATGTTAAATTTTCTGCCCAAAGCTAGTAGGCAAAATGCAGCTGTGATAATTCTGGATGGTTGCATCATTGAAGCAGCTTGAGTTGACATGAAGTTAACCTGACCCTCAAAGTGCATTCGTTGATTATGTCTTGTCTTCAAAATGAGTAAATGCATTTTTTATGTAATTTCATTTCTAATAAAATAGAAAGATAATATGACAGTGATTAATGAGCAATAAAACACTTTTGAATTTTATTTAGTTTGAAATCCAGTTTTGTGAGCTGCATCATTCTGTAAACTGTTGACCACTGTTTAATGTCCGTAAAAAAAAACAGAATGATACCAGGCTACATAATTCATGAGGTAAAGGAAAAATAGGTAATACAGGCCCAATATTAAGAAGCATTTTATGTGTAACCTACAGGCACACAAGTCATTTATCAAATTTGTATTGCCCATTTTATTGAAACAAGATGAGAACTCTTGTGGCAGTTGATGGAAGAAATAATCTTTACTGCCCAGACCGTCATATGTTGTGTCATAAAATTTTCTTGTTGGAGATGGGTTTTTTCCATCTAGTAGGAAATCTTTAACTAAGTTGTAAAACTCTTATTGTGTTTGAAGGTAAAAGCTCATGGACCATAACCAATAATTAGCAGTTTACTGTCCAAGCTCTGTTTGATTTGCTCACTGTCCTAGAAAAATAAATCAATTTTATTTACTTAGTCCCTTGCTAATACTCCCAGGATGTCATTTTGAAAGAGGTTGAACTTCAGACCACAGGGTTATACTATCACCCCTGCCAAAACAGTTTGTTTTTTTAAACATGTCTGGTAGAAAAATGATGTAGAGAAAAGAGTTCAACATCCTTTCATTTAATTAAGTCTTCAGTTAGAGTCATAGATTCTACATTTGGCCCACCACATGCATACCAAACATTCTGCGCATCCACACTAATCTCATTTGGCTGCATTAGATCCATATCCTTCTCTGTGTTGCCTATTCAAGTGCCTGTCGAAATGCCTCTCAAACATAATAATTGTAATTGAATTCTACCAACTCCTCTGGCAGCACAATCCAGATACCAATCACTCTTTGTCTAATAAAAAACTTACCCCTCCATTCCCCTTTAAAAATCCTTCCTCTCACCGTAATCCTATACCCTTCTTTTTTGATATTCCCTACCATGAGGAGAAAGATTCTGACTCTTTACCCTATCTGTGCCCCTGATCATGTCATATGCCATTATCAGGTCACCTCTCAGCTTCCACTCCAGAGAAAACAAGCATGGCCTATCTATTCTCTCCCTCCAGTCTGGGCAACATCCTGGTGAATCTCCTCTGCACTTTGTCCATGTTGTCACATTCTTCCTTTAGTGTGGTGACAAGAATGCCCACAATAATCACAATAAGTGTAATCTTAACAGTGTTTTGTAAAGTTGCAACAGTACCTCCCAAATGTTATGTCTGTGCCCCAAGCTATGAAGACATGCATGCCATATGCCTTTTCCACCACCTTATCTACTTGCGTTGCCACTTCTAGGGAATTATGGACTTGAACCCCGAGATTTCTCTAGTTACCAGTTAAGATATAATATTGCGCTGCTTAATTCTGAGCTCTAATCTACATTCTGATTGATCAATAAATTATGCAGAATCACACAATGTAAAATAAAATCCTTGAGAAATTGGAAATTTGAAGATAAAACCCAACAGCTGGAGACAACCAGCACATTAGCCAGTGCCCTTGGCAAACAGACAATTACATTTCAGATCTTTTGACCCTTCATCAGAGAATGAAGATGGAATTATACAGCACAGAACCAGGCCCTCAGCCCACCATGTCCATGCCAGCCATGAAGTACCTGTTGATGCTAATCCCATTTAGCAGCATTGAGTTGGAGCCTTTAATGCCATGGCAATTTAAGTGCTCATCTAGATACTGTTTAAATTCTGTGTGAGTATCTGCCTTAATCACCCATTCAGGCAGTGCATTCCCGATTGCAACCACCCTTAGATCCCTTCTAAACCCTATTACACTTTTCCTTAAACCTCTGCCTTCTACTTTAGATATCTCTGCCATGCAATGATGTCATGGCTAGTCCCTAAAAAGGCAAAAAAATGAAGTAATGTATTACTATTTATATAGCCTCTTTCCAAAACTGAATTTCCCACAGTCAATGAAATACTCTTCAGGTGTTGTCACTGAACTGTATATGAAACACTGCTGTCAATTTACAAACAGTTATGATTGGATAATCTGTTTCAGATATTAGTTCAGTGCAGTATCTGCTTAATCTCATTTTATTTTATTAAATCATTGGCAGCATCCATTTCCTCAAACTGATTGTAGAATCTGAGCCATATGTTATTAGGGAAGGGCAATACATTTTCCAAGAAAATCTGTTTGACCTGAATACTTATTAATTAAGAGTTGTACAGGTTTCCAAAGCTGTTTTTGTCTTACGCATAGAGATTCTGTTAATTATTTATAATGATGAATGATAAACCGTAGAGGTATTGCATTATTTCAGAATTAATTGATTATTGTGCCATTCCTACTTGAGACAAATATAGTCTCAATGATTAAAAGCAAAATACCAAGGGAGTATTATCAGAAAATGAGACATGTGTTTTTAATTTTTTTCCCTTTTCCCAAAGCAAAAACAGATGACAAATTACCTATATTGGATTTTTCACATGTGGTACCTGATGCTTAATTCCATAAATCACCATGTACATTAATGATGCAGCAGTTTTGAAAGTCAGCAATATTGAGTGTATCAATGCCTGCTGTGGTGTTTTGGTTTGAAGAGGAAACTATTGGACTTTTTCTTTTGTCATTGCATTTGAGTTCCAATTAGTGCATACTTCTTTATCGTAAATATGGTGCGGTGAACAAGATTTACTTTCATCTTAACAGTAGGGATATTTTGGAGTTTAGAAGAAGATTTATTTGCAGAAGTGCTGAGGAGCTACGTAGAGTTTCTCCTGTAAATTCAAAGGCATTTGAAGATGTTTGTATTGCCCCCTCAGGCAACATTCAGAACAAGCTGAGCTTACAGAAAAATAGTCAAAAGTGGAGAAAAAGTAGTCAAACGTGTTCCTGTGATGAGGAGCCTAGGGAAGTATTGGCTTTTGACAAATGATAGAACAGGTATTTTTCTGATATTTATTGTAAGTTGTCAGTATTGTAAATAAGAGAAGACAAAGAAATATCACATGTTCAGTACTGATAAATATTTATTAATTTAGGTAATTTAAATATAAATTATTATTTGTGTATTAATTAATTACCAACTTTTTCTTGAAAATTATTTTTCCTTTATATAAAGTTAACAAGTAAATGATGAAAATTGGAGAGCATTAGAAAGTCTCTAATGAGAGGTCATTGACTTGAAATGTTAACTATATCTATAATCATAGATGCCTGCTGGCCTGTTGAGTATTTCCTAAGTTCTATGTTTATATTAATGCAAATGAGATCGGGTGAATGAAAATGCATGCAAGTGTTCTGAAATTCTAAAACTTAGAGAACTGTAACTTGTTAAAATCAAATTCATACAACCATATCTTCCAAGACTTACAGATGTTTGATTGCATAAAAAACAAACTGCCAGAGGAACATGGCATGTCGGGCAGTATCCTTGGAGGGAGCTGGACCTTCAATGTTTTTTCGTCAAGCCCCATCATTTTGGAGGGGTTGCTTCATATTTTCCTTGCACGTACCAGTGTTTACTCTGAATTTTGCAGTAATCTTGATACTGAGCTCAACAGACTGATGAGAGAACGTAAACCAAATCCAAAATCTCCTTAGCTCACATAGTTTAGCTTTAAGATTTTGCTTTTATCAGTTGAACATCAAGGAATTACATAAAAAATATAGAGAATCAGTCAACATTATTATGTTATAGGGTATCTCATTTCATTTTTGATACCCCTTTTAAATGTTGGAAATTTGGACCGTGCCTCTGCAAGATTTATTTCCCACTTTTCTGATTGTTGATTTGGGGATCATTATACTACCTTTATATATTTGAAAAAGAATATATTACATTTTTGAACATGGCTGTATCAACCTGTCTGTGTTTCATGACTTAGGTTGCTGATGTGTTCAAATTATAGCTTACAGCACTAAGTGAAGTCTTTCAGTTGCTGACCACATCAATCCAAAGTTAATCTCAATGCCACGTTCTCTACCAAGGTTTTCCGCTGCTTCAAATATTAATTCAGCTTTTTTTTTCCTTTGACAGTTGCAGTTCTCTGCTTCAACCACACTTAGTGGCAAGGGATTTAATGATATCACAATCCTTTGTGTAATTAAGTATTTTCTATTTCCTTTCTTACTTTCTAAGTTGTAATTGAAAATTTATATCCTATCATTGACTCCCCAATTTTATGACTTTTCTTCATTCATCCTGTTTAATTTCCTTCAATTCATCTCAGTTTCATAATCCCTATAATCATCTGGAAATATGTGTTCCAAATTTGTTTCATATCTTTAATGTGGCATCTTATTGAAGATCTTCTGACAGTCCAAATACACTGCCACCCCTGGTTTCTCCTTTATCTATTCTGCAAGCAACAACCTCAACACATTCCAGTTGATTCCCTAAATATGCTCTCTCTTCCGCAAATCCGTGTTGACTTTGTTCAATCCTATTATTAATTTCTAAGTGCTGTACTGTCACATCCTTAATAATGGATTCCAGCATTTTTCCTACAACTGTTAGGTTAACTGTTGTACAGTTCCCCATTTTCATTCACTTTTCTTAAGTATTGGGGTAACATTTCCTCCTTTCAAATCACTGTTAGCTGTTCTTGAATCAATTGAATTTTGAAAGATGACATCCAGTGCATTCACATAGTTGTCTCTTCCTGAACCTTGGGCTGAAAGTCATGAAGTCTTGAAGAGTTAATAGCTAACTGTAACTTCATTTAAACAGTTCTAGCTGGTTACTTAATTAACCAGGAGACCAGTAGGCAAATTGTTCAAATATTTTGTTGTTTGCTTACCACTTCAAATGAAAGCAATAAATGTTAAGAAAATCTGACAGTAAAACTAAATTAAACAACTAAATATATAAAATGAAATCAGCCCTGACTCTCCAAAGTTGGACACGATAAATGCTGCTTTGTATGTTAAAACAATAAAGACAACACTATTTAGCTAAGGTTGTAAACTCCTGAGCTTTGCCTAAATGCTGCAATATATCCTTGTCTTGGTGTCTCTTTTTTTCTAAACTGGAAGTTTGTTTACAACCAGTATTCTATTTGCACATTGATGATAATGTGCAGATACCAATGCACGGTGTGTCCTTGATTGATAAAGACTCTTAGTCAATAACAAAATGAATAGAAATCTCACCTATTCAACATTGCTGTGTCTGCTTGGTATTGGGATTCTTCAAAATTTATTCTATACATCCTTCAAAGTGGCTTCAAAATATCCCAGCAGCTTTGAAGATTGCAACACGTCTAAGAAATCATAGCAATAACTATTAATACTAAGCTGGATGTGATTAATAGAAATTAAAAAAGTGAGCTTTGGTTGACCTCAGCCCTTCATCAACATTGATGGCGCAAACAGTCTTTAACTGTGCAGACAAAATAAAAGTGCCTGAACTATTATCCCTGGAAATGCATCATGTATTATGGAGGGCAGAGATGTTACAATGGAGAGAATTTGAAAAGGGCAAGTGATAGTACATTTCAAGAAATGTGCAAACTATTTGTCGGGAGAGGCAGTATTAGGAACATGAAAAGACCACTCAACCCTGTTATTCAATAAGATCAGTGTTTTTTTATTACAATCTCAGCATTCCCACCTATTTGCTGCAACTCTTCACCCCCTTGCATGTCAAGAATCTGCCTCAAAGATGATCCGTCTTCCACCGCACTTTGAGAACGAGAGCTCCAAAGGTTCATGACCTTATGGAATAACTCCTCTTCCAAAAGAGCATGTGCTTATCCTGCCAAGATCCCTCTGGTTTTGTACATTTCACTTTGTGGGTAGTCTGAACAGGTTCATTGAGCACTGAAATGCAATCAGTGTTCTTGCATTGAAACTGAAGGGAAATGCCGTTTCAATTTACAGATCTTCACTTAATGAAACATTTTTCTAGAATGCAAGCCTTTCAAGGCTGGAGTCAGTGTTCTGTTCCTCAAAAATTGTAACTCACTGCGTTTTGTTTCTGTGGTTAGCCATTTGCCAAGTACTCTAAAACATGTAGTGTTTTGTGCTGTCCACAGGCATTATCTGTAAAATTATTTGTTTTTCCATTACTGAGGAGGTTCACTTATTGCTCCTCATGCTGCCTTTTATGAGAAATGTGGCCATTGAATTCTGCCCTGTGATATTTTGCAGTCTCTGTTGCCCTTGGATCAAATACTCTAAGAATTTTGACTGTTGAAGTAATTTACTTTTCATTTTTCATTTATGTATCCTCTTAATCTTTTCAGAGTGACCTTTTTTAAGATAGTCAGAGGAGCAAACCAGGAATTAGAAATTAATTCAACTGTGTGTAATACTAAGAGGAGTACCAAAGGAAAAAAAATAGAGTTCTTTAGGGTAGAAAATGTATAATCCTATAGGTATTTAGAGAAGAAGGCATTTAAATCATACAACTTATCATCAAGGATTGTGCAGGTGATTATTTCAGTATCACTAAAACAAAGGCTAAAGGATCATAAAGCAAATCAATTTCAGCATGGATGTAAGGGAGGTACAAAGTAACATTAAAGATGAAATCTGAAAAGAGCTGACAGGCATGACAAGATGGTCCATTATGAGCATGGAAGATACGACTGGTAGAAAGCAAGTGAATACGGTGCTACTCTTCCAAAAAAAGTTGACCAGGTAAATTAGTCTTTGATCAATAATTAACAAAAGTGATACATAAAAGACAACTGGTATATGGCAGTCAGGAGATAAAGAAAATGTCTGATATTTCCGCCTTTGATTGCTTGACTCATTAAGATTGTTCATGCCTCAGAGACAGAAGGTAATTGTTTACTCTCTCACTGGGATATGAGTAATAATATAGCTGGATACTTGGAGGTGGAATACTTAGTGCTTTTTTTAATATTAATTCTTGGGATTAATTCGTGGTGTTGCTGCAAAGGCAGAATTTTGCCTGTTTCTATTTGCCCATGAGGATAATGATAGTGCTCTGCTTTGTAGGAGCTGCACTTACCTAAGCAGAGTAGAAAATTCCATTGGATTCCTTACTTCTGTCTTGTGGATGGTTAAAATGTTGTGTGGAGTAGAGAACCACGCAATTGCTGCAAAATACCCAGCCTTTGACTGTGGCCATGATGGTTTATGTGGTTAGCCATTAAGCTTCTTCTCAGTAGTACCCCCCTATGAACATTCCTAAGATGCAAGCTTGGTCACCGAAATTAGTTGTGCCTGGGATGGTATCCTTAATAACCCTGCAGTGATATTCCAAGGCTGAGATGATTGTCCTTTGACAACAAAATGTGTATTCCTTGGTGCTTTGCATGACTATGATCAGTAATGAGATTTTCCATTGATAATTTTACTGGGACTCTTTAATTACACTATTGGTGATGTGCAGCCTTGATGTCAAGGGTAGCTACTCTCACTTTACCTTTGACTTCTTTTATCTGTGTTTGCAACATGTCTTGTCATGAAGTTTGGTGCCACATTGTCCTGCCAAGACCCAAATGGTGACAATAAGTATACTCTATCTTTATTGATGACCGTTTCCATCACATCACTGAATTGGACTTGTCTAGTTTTTTACGGACAGCCATACTTGGAAAGTTTTGCAGGTTGACGCTTGTATTTCAAGTGTATTGGAGCATATTGTCTGAAGGTGCAGATATTTCAGGAGCATGTCTTCAGCACTAAAGCTGGGGTATTGTGGAGTCTTTAGCTATTGTTGTACCAGTGTAGGATTTCCTTCCCTGCAGGACATGAGTGAAGCAGATGTGATAATGCAGCAATCTGGTAGTTCCATTGTCACCGTGACTGATAGTTGCTTTATCATTTCAGATTTATTTAGTTAAGTGAATTTAAATACCCAAGCTTTCTTGATAAGATTTGAACATAGCCTCTTGATCATTTACTCAGGATTACTGGATCAGTAGTAGAAGCATATTGCAACTATATCCCTGCAAAATAAATTGAAACAAAGTGCCCTGTGAAATGCTTTTGGATGTGCTGAGTACATGGAAGAGGTTACAAAAGTATTTTTTTGGAAAAGTAATGTGAATTTCTCTAAGTATTGCAGTATATAAATTATAGTGCAGGCAAGTCATTCTTGATCCTGAGGGATTACCTAAGAAATAAAAAGATAAGGCAAGCACTATTTTATAGGGAAACATGGCAGCTAATTTGCACACAATAAGGTCCTTGTCACAACAAAGAAAATGAATGACTGGTTATCCAAAATCAAAACACTGCAGATGCTGGAAATATGAAACAAAACAGAAACTGATGGAAATACTCAGCAAGTCAGGCAGTATTCATGAAGAGAGAAACTGAGTTAAAGTCTTGGGTTGTTGATCTTTTATTTGAACCCTGAATTTTCTTAGGAGACTAGTGGAGGCCCCTGCTTTTCTTTGAAATACTATTCTTAATGCCCATGGTCCTATTTTAATCTTTTACCTAATGCACTGCACCTCTGAGAATAAGGCAGTACCGCAATAAAATGTCAGACCTAGATTATGTGCTCAAAACTTGGAATGAATCCTCAAATGAAAATACTGACTAATACTATTCAGGGCAGGTTTATGTGGATGAGCAGTCTAAAACTCATTAATAATGCATATACTTCATGAAGAAGTAAGTCTATTTGAGGAATAGTACCTGTACTTTTTTGTTAACCCAATGTTCTATGAAAAGCCAATTAATAAATCTCACAAATACTGTATCTGATGAAACATAACACATTTTCTCACTCTTTCCATGGTGATTATGAGTTTTACTCAGGTGAGATTTATAAATAGACCTGCCAGTGAAACTATGGAACAGATGCTACCTAATTAACAGTATGAATACTGCACCATTGCACCCCTTTCATTACCTTTATACCCTAAGCAGCAAGCATCTGCTTCCTACTGTAATGACAAAAGTGAGCTTTATCAACAATTCCATCTACAAACTTGAATGGCCATTTTATTTGCAGAATATTAGTTAACACAAAGTTGGGCAGGTGATTCATGCATATATTATTATAATGAATTTCTGTATTTTTTTGCAGCCAATTGTACTTGCATGGAATCTCCATTCTCAATGTTGCTGACATTTCATTGTTCAGAAACTGCCGCATTGAGAATCCTTGGCAGTAGTATCCATTTATGTTGCTGGCAGCTATTGGTACTTATGCTTGTGTGGCAAACGGTGTATACTCTTGCAAACACATCTTCCTCTACATCATTATCTTTTACGTTCATTTATGTCTTTCACAAGGATGAAAGGCTGAATGAACATGCTGGTATTTTAAGTTTATGTCACCTTGGTTCCATCAGAGCTGCCCAGCGCTATCATGTGAAAAGTAACAGCTTTGTGTATTATCTCAAATGTATTATTTTTTTGATCCACAGGGTTTGATTCATGTGCCCATTGTGAGTACAGATAGAATAATTAAATAAAACTTAATTGTATACTCATTTTGTTCATGGTGGCTGGGAGACCCACAGACGTATTGCTTCACAGCAATGCAGTAAAGCCAGTATGAATAGAATTTCATTGCTTTAGTGTGATGTTATGTCAAAAAAACTCTCAATCAAAGATAATTTCCTGTTTAATATCACCACTGTTTCATATTGTTCTCCATGTTTTGCATAATAACCATCAAAGTATTTACCTTTTTGATATTAGAAATTTATGGCTTGGAAGGAGGATTTTCGGTTCATCGTCCTCATGTTGTCCAAAGTAGAACTATTTAGGTTACTCCCACTTCACAACTCTCAGACCACTGTCTTTAGATTGCAATACTTCAAATGCCCATTTAGGAATATTTTAAATGTGATGATGTTTTCTCTCCACCACCTTCTTCTCCCACCATCTCTTGCTCTGTCCTTCACCATTTTTAGTGAAAAAAAAATTCTCCCCTCCCCTGTAATCCTTCTGCTGTGTACCTTTGTTATTTGATTGACAACCATTCGAGGGGAAATAGCAACTTTTTCTTCACCTTGTTTTGGCCTCCCATAGTTTTACACACCT
>JARFYF010000029.1:24123478-24139613 GCA_030265395.1 Rhina ancylostomus | reverse complement strand
ACACACACACACACACACACACACACATATATGTCTTTCATAAATATAATAAAATTATTAGATGAATCTTGACTGAGGTAGATGATCAGGCAGAATTGAATTTCTCAGACTTCCTTGTCCATTAAAATTGAGTTGACAGTGTTAGATTCATTGGCTCTGAGGAGGCTTTTTTTTACATGTTATAATTGAATGTGCAATCACTATAAAGCAAATTGTTCGGCCGGCTGTGGGTTCTGGTGAAGTGACAGTTATATAAAGCCTAGCTGCTGCAACGAGTTGGTAAGAGGAAATGGAATTGTCTGCAATATACAGTACTGCTGTTACTTTTAAGACAAAACCAACATTTGCAGCTGGGATATTTTTGTAACCTCATTTGCCATGTCTCATACATGCTCAGGGTTCACTGCATGAGGGACAACAAGTATTATCCGATGTATCTGTTAATTGACTATAGATCTGATGTCACTCTGAAGCAGTATTTTGTAATTCTGGCTGTACTGTTTTTAGCGGTGTAATATTTTCTGTAGGCCATCTGCCTACTGTTCATAATCCAGACAGAAGCTTTAATTTTCTGTGATCCATAATACAATAATCATTGCTTCTGTACTCCTCATAGGGCAATATACAATTATCTTGGTATATAAAGGTAACTTAATGAAATGACTACCTAAAGATATAATTTTTAGATTAGAAGGCACACCTTTAGTTGCAGACACACTTGATTATAAAGCCACTGAAGGGGATTTGGCTTTAACATGGCACTTCGTTTGCTTAACTCCCTGTATTGTTCTTGATTTTTTCTCCATCTTTTAAATTCTGGGTTTCAGTTCATTAACCCTTTCACTTCCAAATTGAAATAATTCAACATTAGCCAGTACTATTGCAATTGGTTGTTTTTTATTCAAATTGATCAAGATTTGACATATTTGTGTCGAGGCAATAGATGACACTGTGCATATTAGATTAGCTATTGAGCCCTCTGTTAAGCATCAGCCCCTCAGGATGACCCCACTTCCCCACTCCCAAGTTTCTTTGTCCATTCTATGTCACATGAGGTCCACAAAAACCTATCCCTTCTCTCTGGCAGATGAGGTAAAGACCCTAGTTTGAATATTTGTAGAGTTTCCTTTTCTGGGCTCCCTTATTACATATCCATACCAACCAAAAGTCTGGTTTCATATTGCATGTACTGCATGTTTTGGGGCCACCCACATGATGCCATGTGTGATAGTATAATGAAGGAGTCGAAGTAGTACAATAAAAAGCAAACAGTCCTTATTATATTAACATGATGAAATCCCAACTGAGCTTGTAGAATCAAAGATTCTTTTTAAGAATTCAGACACCTCTGTAAAACAATACTTGTTAGTTAAAGGTTAGCAGATAATTTTGAAAATTCCAGTGTCATTTGTAGGAAGCTTTGCAAAAGTGAAACATTTAGTTAAGATTGGAGCCTTTTAGCCATTTGTAGCATGGCACTTTGGTGTCCCAACAACTCAGTGTCAGGGCCAACTTTTATCCTTAAGTCAGCATCACTAAGTAGCATGTTCAGTTATTTATCCTAGTGTGTGCAAGTTGGATGCTCCATTTCTCCACAATAGCAATACCCTACGGAATGCCTTAATGGCTGTGAAGCACATGGGATATTCCAAGTCACAAGTGGCTCATGTTCTCAGGCTGCACTTTTGACATGAGTTTTCAAGTGTAAAATATTATATCTTATCCACCAGTCTGGTTGTTCCACTATAGTTATGACACTGTAGATCAGGCATGTTCTGTCCACAAAAAGCAGGAGAAATTCAATCTGGCTAATTACCACCTCATTTGTTTACTTCAAATCATCAGCAAATTCATTAACAATGCAAACAAGTTACATTTACGCTCCTGTAACCTGCTTACTGGTGTCCAGTCTGGGTTGATTTAGCTCACCTCATAGACCTGGTCCAAACATGGACCAAAGAGCTGAATTCCATAGGATTCCATGGATTTATACCTCAAGGTTCCTCTGTTCATCAGTACTCATTCAGACGTTTACAGTGTATGTCCTATCCTTGTTTGCCCCACCCCAGAAAATGCATCACCTCACACTTATCAGGATTTAACATAATTGAAGTCACTGAACATGAAGGTAAGCATACCAGTTGCTGGATATACATCCCAAATAAAGGAAGAGGGTTGTAGTTGTTGGAAGTTAATCATCCCAACCCCAGGTCATCATGCCGGACTTCCTCAGGATAGTGTCCTAGGCTTAAACATCTTTAGCTATGACATCAATTACCTTCCTTCCATCGTTAGGTCGGGATTGGGGATGTTCACTGAGAAGTGGACATTCAGTTCTATTCCTAACGCCTCAGCAAATGAAACAACTTATGCCAACATGCAGCAAAACATAGACGTGATTCATTCATGCGTTGATAAGTGGTAAGTAACATTGGTGCCACAAAGTTCCAGGCAATGACCTCCTACAACAAGAGGAAGCTAACCATCTACCTTTGATACTTAATGGTCCCTCATCGATAACATCCTGGTGGTCATCATTGACCAGAAATTGAACTAAATCAGTCTCATAAATACTGGGCAGATCACAGGCTGGGTATTCCATGGCAAGTGATTCACTTCCTGATGTCTTGACATCCCAAAGCCATTCCACCATCTACAAGGCACAGGTCTACACTTGTCAGGGTGAGTGCGGCTTCAACAACACTCAGAATCCTGACACTATTCAGGACAAAGCAACTTGACTAGCACCCTACTCGCTACTATAAACATTCATTCCCTTCTCCACCAGTGCACCAGTGCTGCAGTTGGCCCCATCTACAAAATGCACTGCAGTTACTAACTTAAGCTACTCTGACAGCACCTCCCAGGTCTGTGATCCCTGCCACCAAAATGGACAAGGGCATTGGGTACATGGAAACACTTACAGACTTATTGTCTGTATAATAACTATGAGTAATATTTACATAATTTGTATGATTTGTGAAATGTTTCTTTTTGTTATTATGCATGGCATATAAAAATGGAAAAATAACGCTCAAGTACATTGAATAACAGAATAGTACTTAAAGTTTCTGGGAATACCTTTGGCACAAGTGATTTTGCAATTGTGTAAATATATGACTTCCTGACTAAATTAATAATAGAGTTTTATTCAGAGAAATATTGATTTGTTCTGAAACCAGCTTCTTGTAGTATAGTGCAGCATCAAATTAAATGAGCTGATTGTAATGAACTTGGTTTTGTGGAAGACTGTGAACAATGATTTAATAATACAGCAGAAATATTTAATATATTCTGATCAACAGATTATTGAAAAATTAGGTTGTATTGTGCAATCATCATTTAAAGATTGTTTTGAGTACAAATGTATTCATATTTGGCTTTGTTGGTAGTTCATTATTTCTTCTGAATTATAAGCTTGATAAGTTCTTTACTATATGGAAACTATTTACCAGTAAAGAACCATAGAATCACAGAATAGTTGCAGCTTGGAAAGAGGCTATTTGGCCTGTCAATGTTTGTACTAGCTCTGTGTAAGAGTAATCACCTTGTTCCAGTGTTCTGCCCTCTTCCTGCCCTCCAAGCACTTTCCTTTCAGATATTTATTCAGCTCCTTTTGGAATGCTATATTGAATCTGTCTCCACTACTATCACTAGCAAGCGGTGTATTCCAGACTACTATAAAATATTTTTTTGTGTCACTTTTGGTTCTTTTGCCAATTGCCTTCATTCTATGCCCCTTTCTCTTGACCCCTTTGCCAATCAGAGCAGCCTCTCCCTATCTATGTTATTTCCATTGACTTTAAATACTTCTGTCAGATCTTCTTTCACCATCCCTCTGTTTCAAGAACAACACCGGTTATTCTGTCCTCATAACTAAGATCTCTGATCACTGGAATAATTTTATTAAGTCCCTTCTGTACACTCTCCCAAAGCCTTCAAATCTTTTCTAAAGCGTGTTTCCCACAATTCTCCAGTTGTGGCCAATGTTTTATAAAGTTTTCACATGACTTCCTTGTTCTTGGGCTCTATGCCTCCTTTTATACAGCCCAGACGCCCATAGTTTTTTTAAACCACTTTCTCAATCTGTTCTGTCACCTTTATCAAACTTTTATCACCTTTATCACCTTTTTACTGTTAGTTTGCTCTGTACCCGTTTTAGAGTTGTGCCCTCTGTTTTGTTTTGCATCTTCTCATCCTACCAATCAAAGTGTAGTGCTTCACATTTCTCAGCATAAAATATCACGACCACCTATCAACCCATTTCTCTAGCCTGTCTACATCTACTTGAAGTCTCTGTTACACTCCCTTTTACTCCATGGGCTTCAGTCTTGATGATGTTGATTATGAGTCACTGTATTAAGTGCCTTCTGGAAGTCCAGATATACCTCATTTCCCTTATCAATCCTCTATTACTTTGTCAAAAAACTATCAATTTAGATGGGATGATATACCTTCAACAAATTCAGGCTAGCTTTCTTTAATTAGTTAGCCAAGTGAATGCTGATTCTGTCCTTGATTATGGTTTTTAGAATTTTCCCCACCACCAAGTAGGATCAGTCTATATTTAATGATTTTATCCCTAAGTATTTTCTTGAACAAGAAAGTAATACTTGCAATTCAACAATCCTGAGTTACAGCCCTGGAAGCTGTGGATATTGCGAAGGTTAAGGCCAGACCTCTGCAATTTTCTTTCTTCCTCCTTTCAGCAATCTGGGATCCATCCCATCAGGATTGAGCCACTTTAATGCACAGTTGGCCCATCTAGAACATCCTCTATCAATTTGTAGCCTATCCAGAATCTCATTTACATTTTCCTTTGCTTAAACTCCAGCAGCACTCACTGCTGCCTCACAGCTCTGGAGTGGTGGATTCTGTTGGCTGCCATCAGTGTGAAGTTTGCACTCCTTTCCCCCGGTGAGTGGGTGGATTTCTGCTGAGTCCTCCATTTCCCTCCCATGTAGAAATGTGTTAAATACTAAATTATTTCCTGTAAATTGCCCCTTGGTGTAGGTAAGTGGCAAAGGAATCAAAGGGAGTTGACAGGTATGTGAGAGAGAATAAGGAGTAGGGCTACAGAGAAATACGATGGTGAGAATGGAGCACCAAGGATCAGTTGTTGGCTCTCAATTATTTATACTAATGGCCTGCAGGAGGGGCAGTATGTAAAGTATCCAAATTGGCAGATGACATGAAACTAGGCAGGAGGGCATGTTGTGATGTAGATATTTGATCTCTGCAACATGAAGTACATAGGTTGAGTGAGTGGGTGAAAACCTGGCAAATGGAGTTTCACATTGGAAAATCATGCTCTTTGATAAGAGGAATCTAAAGGCATTATTTAAAGGCCATATTTTAAATGGTGAAAGACTGCAGATGAGCAAAGTACAATGTTCTTGTGCATGAATTCCAAAAAGTTGGCATGAAGGTACAGCAAGTGGTTATGAAGTCAAATGGCAAATTAGCTTTTATTGCAAGAGCATTGGAGTTTAGAAATAGGGAAGTATTGTTACAATTGTACAGAATACTGGTGGTGCCACATGTAGAGTACTGCAAACAACTTTGGTCCCCTTATATAAGAAAGGATATACTGGCATTGGAAAGACATCCAAATGACAAGATTCACTGAGCTAATTCCTGGAATAATCAGGTTGACCAATCATGAAAGAAATTAGATCCATATTTTTGGAAGTTTAGAAGAATGAGGGATGATCCTATTGAAATGTATATGATCTTGAGGGTACATGGCCTGATGGATGTTGAGATGTTTCTAGAGTGAGAGAATCTTGAACCAGGCGACATGGTTACAAGATTGGGAGGGGGTCAGTGGGGGAGTGGTTGGGGTCATTTAAAATCGAGGTGCATAGGAACTTCTCACAGCAAATGGTAAATCTCTGGAATTCCTTGCCCTGGAGAGTTGTGGAGGCTATATTATAGGAGGATTTTTAACAAGGAAATAGAAATAATTTTGAAAGATAGGAGAATTTAGAGCTAAGGGGTCACTGGCACAAAAAAGGAGCTGAGGCCTGGGGCAGATTAGCCAAGATCATATTGAACAGTGTGGCAAGCTTTGGGGGCAAGACACATGCTTAGAATAATGTTGCAGCTTTACATCATGCTGATGCCTCTCACTCCAGCTTTGCAAAGGCAGCAGAAAAATCCATCTACGACATTCATGTCCTCCTCATATTGCTTTATGGTTGAGATACATTGTCAGTGCAGCAAAATGGTTACCTTCAACCATGAGAAAGATACTTCAAATTTACATTAATGAGCTCCATCATTAAGGACGCTCACCATCCAGGACATGCCCTCTTCACATTACTACCATCAAGGAGGAGATACAGGAGCCTGAAGACCCACACTCAATGTTTCAAGAACAGCTTCTTCTTCGCCCCCCCACATGAACACAGCTCATTATTCCTGTTTTGCACTATTTATTTATTTTTGTAACATAGTAATTTTTATGTCTTTATGTTTTGCACTGTACCGCTGCTGCAAAATAACAAATTTCACAACCTATATTAGTATTAATAAATCTGAGTGTGATTCTCGTCATCAATTCTCATGTCTGTCATCAATCAACATACATGTAGCTAGCAGTGTTGATAGGAGTCATACCAGGAGCCTCTGGTTCTTTAATCACATTTTTGGCAGCTGTTGGGTAATTACATCCTTGAATACCGTAATCGGCATATTGCCATGAGGATGGAGCTCACCTTAGGAGACATCGGGGTTGAGGTGAAGTGCACAACTGGGGGTTACTTTAAAATTCCCCATCTTGAAATGTAATCACCATAGTGACTAGAGCAGGATAGAGTCCTGTGGGGACTGCTACACCTTGATTCACAGGTAGCAACTGATAGATAATACTTACTTAGCAAACTTCATTTGGAATAACATTTTAAAATAGTTATATTTGAATTGCTACTTCCCTTCAACTATTCGATTCTTGAACCAACCGGCAAAACCCTAATCACTACAGTTTAGCAACACTATGATCACTTTGCACTAAAATGGACTTTGTTTTTTTTTGTTCTAATTTTTGTATAATTTATTTATGTTTTTCTTGTGAATGCAGGTTATATGATGCAATGTGCCTTTGATGCTACGGCAAGCAGGTTTTTCACTGCACTTGTGCATATGACAGTGAACTTGACTTTGACTTTGTCTGCTCCCATATATCTGTTTTGAATTTGAATCATAAGCCAAACCTTCACCTATATACTTTGTCTTTGTCAAAGTATATAGGAAATACAAAACATTGAGACATTTATGCTGCATTACCTCACAGAATAGTGTTCAAATTAGGATCTTGTTACCCTCATCCCTCCAGAAACCTGCAGCTTGGTCTCTGGCTTCCAATGGTGAATGAGTTTTGCTCAGAGCTGAGAAAACATACCCTGTATTACTTTGGTATGTTTTTTTACCTTAAAGGTGAAAGCTTACTTTATTACTGTAGATTAATATTTGGTATGTGTGAACAGATATTTGGCTGGTCTTGAAGGCTGGAATGAGAACAATCCCCAAATCGACTTTTATTTGTTGAGGTTGTGAGCTTAACATTGAAATCTCTTCTTAATTGCAAATCATGAAATGTAAATTTTAATTATATTGCATATTTATGATCACATCGGCAGTAACTAACTAGAATTTTAAAATCTTTGCAGCAGCAGTACTTGACTTTTCTAAGTATGTTAGCAGAAAGCGTGGATGACTCACAGTTGCCAGCAAGTTCTGGCCCATTGGCTATAAGAAGTTTCTGCACATACTGCAAAATAAAGAATTGGGGAAAAGAAAGATACAGAAAAAGAAATCAGAAGTGACCCCAAGGCTTGTGATTAAAACAGATAAACCTACTACAAAATTGACATTTCAGTTGAAAGATTTGTTAAATGATTATATTAAACTGTAGCACCTTTCATTCCCCCTTCAGGAGACAATTTAACATGTAATTCCTGTAACCAGTACATCTGCTGTAAAACCAAAGGAGATAACATTAGCCTTGAATCTCTCTCTCTCTCTCTCTCTCTCTCTCTCACACACACACACACTTAACTGGCTGGGTTTATTTTCCTTGGAGCAAAGGAGACTAAGGGGAGGACCTGACAGAAGTACACAAAATTATGAGGGCATGGATTACCTAGATAGTAGGGGACTTTTTCCCCATAGCAGAGGAGTCTAAAACTATAGGATGTAGATTTAGGGAACGGGATTTTAAGTTTAGAGAAGTTCTGAGGAAAAAAAAAGCTTTTTCACCCAGAAGGTTATTGAAATTTGGAATGCACTACCTGAAGGAGAGACTTTCACAACATTTAAGAAGTATCTGGACAAGTTACAGAAGGCGGACCAAGTCCTGGTAAATGGGATCAGCATAGTTAGGTGGTTGATAGCTAGCATGGATGTGGTGGACTGAAAAAAAATCATTCATTTATGTCTGGTAGTATAGTTGATATAATTAAAATATGAATTATAGAAATGCAGCGTAAAGTGTTGTTCTTTGTGCCACTTTTTGAGTTTCTACATTGATTTTCAATTCTTTCTGGCAAGCTAAAGAACAGTACATACCTACCTCCTGTCAGCAGCACTGGATCTCTCTATCCTCAGGCTTGGGTCAATCAGGGTTTTAATTTATTGGGCAATATTGGCACTACCTTCCCTAAAGTGAAATCTAAAGCATTTTTCTGGTCTATTAACTAAGAACACTCATCCATCTTTATAGCTGTGGCTACATGTGATTTGTTCTGATAGCACACTGTTTAAATTCCAGTGAAAAGCTTTTAACCTCAATTATTTGGAATACTTAATAAAATAAAACTTTATTTAATAAAACAGTGAAGACTACTTTAAAAAGCATTAATTTGTCATTTTCCCTTTGTTTTACTCCTTCATGTAATGCTTAAGCTTTTGTTGTATATTAGATGTGTTAGTCGTTATTGGAGGAACAAATGGTGCTTTACTTTAATGTATCACATTTGACATTACTGCTGATAATCCTAAAGCTGAAATGTCAAGTTTGTAGTAGATTTATCAGATTTAATTGCGAGCCTTAGGGTCACTTTTGTTTCCTTTACTTTATTTCTCTTTCCATCCACACCCACCTCACCCCACTCACCCCTATCCCTCCACTGCCACTTCCCATTCTTTATATATTTGTTGCATTTTACTCTGAACAATGAGCAGGACTTCATACAGCTAATTGGGCCAGAACTTGTATCACTATATATGCCTTCCACTAACATAAGTACCTTTCTATAAATGTTGACTTATAGATCTATAAATGTTGACTTGCCAGTTGGTACTGCCTGATCCAAAATGGCCAGACCTTGTGTAGTGACAAGGCCTTGTGAGACATAATTCCATCATGTGAGCCGGCCAGAACAGGTCCCACTCACAGTGTGGCAGAAGAGAAATTTTGACAGCCAGCATAGACACAGCCTCAGGTTTTGTTCACTGTCGAGGGTCTTGGGATGCTTCTGTATATTCCTGACATTCAGAAGTAACCAATAACTATTAAAAATCAATTGAATAATTTAAAAAGTTAAGAAAATGAAAATTTAAATAATTTGAAAATAATTATCATTTTAAAACAATTAAATACTTTAAAGCAAACACATAATTCAAAAAATGCAAGTTATTTTATACTTGCCCTCATAGCTGTTTCTCTCCATTCACGATAATGTAGCGGTTAGCATAATGCTATTAGAGCGCCAGAGACTTGGGTTCAATTCCAGCCACTGTCTGTGAGGAGTTTGTACATTCTCCCCGTCTCTGCGTGGGGTTCCTCTGAATGGTCCGATTTCCTTCCACATTCCAAAGATGTACAGGCTAGGAAGTTGTGGGCATGCTATGTTGGAAGCGTGGCGACACTTGCGGGCTGCCCCCAGAACAATCTATGCAAAAGATGCATTTCACTGTGTTTCGATGTACGTGTGACTAATAAAGATACCTTGTGCCTTACCTTGATGTGTCATGTGCTCAGTGGGCAGATTCCCTAGAGTAACAGGAATTATAGCAAGTTTTTACTCTGTTGCTAGACTATATCATGGAGTCGAAGATCTATGCATTGCCAGGAGCTCAGTTACAAGACTGAATATTAATATTTTAAATAATTTTACAGTTTGTTTTTGACTCATTTGGTAGCATTTTTGTTTCTATTTGTGCTTCAAGCCTCTCCAGAAACAAGCACAAAACTCCAGACTGTTACTTGGTTGCAGTGCTATGTGAAGGTGGCTGTGTTGGAAGAGCACTATCAGATGAGGTGTTGTCTTTTGGATAAGATAGTAAATTGAATTCCTCTCAGGTTGAGAAAAAGATTCACTTGCACAATTGTGATGAAAAACAGGGATGATCACTCTGGTGTCCTGACCAATATTTAACTATCAACTGCAACCATTAATACAGATCATCTGGTCATTATCACACTGTAATTTGTGGGACATATTGTGCAAATTTGATTTCCCTGTTTCTTGCATTTCAAATTCTTCAAATATGTACTGGAAATATTTTTGTTCAGTTTTCCAGCAACTCCAGTATTTTCCAGTATTTTGAACATTTTAAAGGTGCCACATAAGCTTAAATTTTGTTTCATAATAAAAGAAAAGACACCAGAATTACTTGCAGTTCTTGTGAGTAAAACAATAAGAGCATGTGACAGTAGGTTACATTGTTAATTTTTAATCATAGTTAAGATGCTATTTCAATAAGTGTGTTTATTTTAAAATAGAAGTTCAATGAAAAAAACTGCAGGGGGGTTGGGTAGTTGATTTGTCAAGACAGAAAAAGGGTAGATTGATAGCAAATGAAACAATGCTGGCAGGTGCAAGCCATCACACACAGGAAGAACAATTCATCAACACACACACTCTAGCTTTGAAATATCTAAGGAAGAAGTTCAAAGGTAGCTAGGAGTCCAAGCAAATTCAATGCCAGTGAGGACACTAATCAATAAAGCCAATCGAAGATTGAGTTACCTTGTCAAAACCTTCAAATACAAGCCAGAGGAAGATGCAGTAAATAAGTAGAGCTTCAAACTTTAAAGATAAGATTGCACCCTGGAGTGATAGGCTGAAGGAAGGTTAGAACCAAATCGGAGCTTAAATAATTTTGGACAATGATGGGACAGATATCTATGGCTTTTGTAAAAAACATCTGTGGGCAGGCCACTTACATGCTCATTCCTTCACTAGCTGATGTTTAAAATGAAATAATTGGGAAACATATTTATATTAGCAGCCACTAATACAGATTTACTGAGGCTTACATATTTATTGCTTTTCACATCCTGATCAAATAACTTCAAAATTTTTTTTCTTGCTATAGAATTCTGCCTTGTGCTAGGGCATCTCTAAGAATGGTATTCAGTTGCTTCCAGGTTCATTGTGATATCTGCCTCTTGAATTAATCTGTTGCCTTTCCTCCTGTCTCTTTTGACTTGATTTTTGCATAATCTTTCATTTCTCCCCTTCTTTAAACATGAACTATATAGCACATTGTTCTAAGAACCAGGAACACTGTATGCTAAAGGTGAACTTGAGAACATTTTTTACTAAGTTCCATTCATGCATCTTAGCAGAAAAGTCATCCCCTGAGACATTTTTCCCCTCTGTAGATTCTGCCTGACCTGCTTGAATATTTCCTGCAGTTTTTATGATTTAATTTAATTCTTCCTGGATCCATGGTATTTTACTATAATCTTGTTACCTTGTACATTAGTTCCTGGTGGATGTAAATGAACGTGCTTTGACTTGATTTGCAGGAACCTGGGATTAAGTGAAATTCATCCCAAACAGTGCCTGTTTGAGGGCGTCATTTGTGATTGTTCATTAAAATAGTATGGTTTATTTCACATATTTCAAAAAGGTACAATGAATTATACTCTGGTGTGACTAGTACACTGAGTTTCTAAGTATGAATCTAATGCTGTCTTGAGTAATGGGTACAGTGACAGAATCATTTGTTCATTTCTAATGTAACATCTCCAAAGTCCCTGGGGTAATATATTTTTGGCATTCAATTACAAACCTTTGTAGTCTCACTAGCTCTAGGCATCATATATCTGTCAAGTTCAAAAGCATTACCTGTTTTGGGAAAAAAAGAACTCTGCTTGAGGAATTTAGAGGTGAGTCACTCAGTACTGAATACCAAGCCTCCAATGTGCTTGCTAGGTGCCATTTTTTTATGTAACTGGTCCAGTTAAGTTTCCAGCTGTTGATGAGACCCAGATATGGTTGCAGTTGATTAAGGTGAAGGTAACACTGTTGAATGTCAAGGGGTGATGGTCAGTCAAACTCTTGCTGAAGATGGTAATTACCTGCCAATTATATGAAGTGAAAGCGCATTACATTTTATCAGGCTGAGCCTGAATGTTGTCCAGGTCTTGCTATGTGCAAGCTCAGTCTGCTTCATTATCTAAGGAGTAGTACATGTAACTGAATATTGTATAATTATTAATAAGCATCCCTCTTTCTGATCTTATGAGGAAAGAAAGATCATCCTTGAAGCAGCTAAAGGTGTTTGGGAAGAGGAGATTGCCTTAATAATATCCTGCTAACAATCATAACCACTTCTCTATGCTGGATAAGACTACAGCCACTGGAGAGTTGTTCTGTTATTTCCTGTGATCTAAATTTTACTACCATCTGCGATGCCTCATTAGGTCATTTGCTACCTTGCTCATATCTGGAATTCAGCTCTTTTGTCTGTGTTTGGGCCAAGACTGTAATAAAGTCTGGAACTGTATGGTCTTGGCTGAACCCAAAATGTGCTTGAGTGAGCAGATTGTTGGTGAGTGAGTGTCATTTGATAACACTTCCAATGACATATTCCATTACTTCAAAATGATGGTAATTGGTCAGGTTGGATTTGTTCTTTTTGTAGAATATAACTGGACAATTTTATACTGTCATGTAGATCCCAATAGATCTAGGTAACTGTACTGGAACTACTCGGCAAGAGGTCTGTCTTGTCTTGAAGCTCAAGTTTTCAGCACTGAAGGCAGGATAATGTCTGGAAAAATGACCTTTGATGTATTCGGCTGTTTCTTGATAATACCTGGATAAACCAAATTACCTTAAGCCTGTTTTTTTGTGGTAGTTTGCAGCAGATTGTGGTGGAATAAAACTCTCCTGATGGTTTGCAGTACCTGGTGGATGCTCAGATTTGAAGCATTCTGTTATAAATCTATTCAGTTAGCACACAGATGGATATGACTTTGTCTAGACAAGAAGAGTACAATGGTCTGACCAACACTATCATGAAGTGATGTACTTGTGACTGTGAGTATGTGGTCCATTGGTCTTTTCCTTCATATTGGATCTCTCACCACCTGTTGCAGGTCCAACTCAGCTAGTAGTAGTGCTGCCAAGTCACTCTTGCTCATAGAAGTAAAAGTGTCTCATATATAGCACAAACCCTGCACAGCCTTACAGTTTGTGTTCGTTATGGTGAAATACTAATTAATCTGCTGAGGACACTGGGCACTAATTAGCAAGGGGTTTTTGTCCTCTTGTTTAACCTATATTTTGTTCACTACAACTGTGCTCCCACTTTTGTGGGTGGGTTCAGCCTGTGGGAGAGAATGAATCCAGAGAATGTGATGCAAGAGTCTGGCTGTAAAGTTTAATAATGTGAGGTTGTTGCTTAACTAGAGTGTGGGTCTGCTCAAACTATCCAGCATTGACCTGGGTGTGGTTGGCTGGACTAGGAGCATCTTTGCTTTGTCAGAATTCCATTCCCAGATCAATGCTGGATAGTTTGCCTAGTTTTATTCTTGTTCAGATTTAACAGAGTTGTTTTGGTCTATCTGAGTGACATATTAGACCATTTTGGAGGCATTAAGAGTCAACCACATTGTTGTAGATCTGGAGTTGCACAAAGGGTAAGGAAGACAATGGATTTCTTTCCCTGATGGTCATTAGTGAATGATAAGGGCATTTATGACAGTTTGTTAATTACTATTAATGAGAAATTATTTTAATTCTAGAATATTAACTGAATTCACATTCCCCATCTTCCTTGGTGGAACTTGAACTCATCTCGAGATTATGACCCCATTCAATGCTCCAGTAGTTCTATCTATCCTAAGTTTTCTTGCCTTTTGGATTCTCAGGATTCCAAACCGTTTAATTTGCATCTGCCCTCTCAATGTAGTCTGGAATTTGGTTTATATGTAGTTTATTTCTAGGCAGAATGGGAGAGCTTGATTTTGTATCAGTGTAAAATTTCATGCATCCACTTCAAGGCCTGGTTAAAAACTGTTGACCCAGGAACAGGTCACCATTGAAATTAAAAGAGGAATTATAGAAACAAAGAAGAAACATGACACAATACTGGCAAATAAAATTAACAAAAAATGAAGGCGGTTTTTTCATTACATAAAGAGAAAGAATAGAAATACAATAGAAACCAAAAACACAAATGATGTCCAGATGCAGAATTTATGAGTAAGGTTGTTAATGAATATTTCGTAGTCATCTTCTCAAACGAAGTTGACATTACTAATGTTGCTGTTAAGTAGGAAGAGTATGAAATTTTCGTTGGGATAAATATACTAAGAGAGGAGGTATTAAGGAAGCTAGCATCTTTAAAAGTGGGTAAGTCACCAGGCTTGGATGAAATGTATTCCAGGCTGTTAAAAGAAGCATGGGAGGAGATAGCACAGTGGTGCAGCTGGTTGAGCTGCTGCCTCACAATTCCAGCAACTTGGATTCATTCTACCTCTGTGTTGATCATGTAGTGTTTGTACATTCCACTTGTGGTCACCTGGTCTCCAGGTGGTCCAGCCTCCCACATCCCAGAGACATGCAGGCTGTTTGGGTTAATTGGCCACTGTAAATTGCTTCTGGTGTGTAGGGGAGTAATAGAATTTGGGGAGAGTTGATGGGAATGCAAGGAGAATAAAATGGGAATACTTTAGAATTAAGTTCAAATGGGTGCTTGATGGTTGGCATAGATTCATTGGAAGAACCTATTTCCATGGCTCTATGACACAGGTTCCAACTATCATCTTTCAGTTCTCCTGGCAACAGAAATTGTGATAGGGAATTAAAGGACCATTAACATTGTTTGAAAAGGGAGGAATAAATTGAATAATTCCAGACGTTTGTTTAACCTGGTGGTAGGCAAATTATTGTGATCAGTCCTGAGGAGCAATACAAACCTCATTTAGAAACATGCTGAACATTCAAGATGGGCAATATTCTGACTAGCAGCTGAATATTTTGAGGAGGTAACAGTGAGGGCCAATGAAGGGAGTGCATTTGATGTAGTTTGCACAGATTTCAGCAATATTTTTGACAAAGCTGGTCAAAGAAGTTAAAATCCCCTGGAGAGCCAAAGGACAATGACAAATTGGATCCAGAATGGCTCATTAGTTAATAGGTACTTTTGCATGTGTAAGGCCATTCCAATGATGTTCTACATTTGGTGATTATTTGCTCCCTCATTACTAGCTACCTTGCTTTTTGCAGCACATATTAACCACTTAAGGTTTGTAGGTAGGGGACATGATAAAGAATTACAAAATTGGCTCTGGGTGATAAATAGAAGAAAGCTTTAAACTAAAGGAACATTCATGTGGTTGGTTGGGTGGAAAAACAACAAATGAAATGTAATCTAGAGAAGGGTCTGGCAATGTATTTGGGGAGGTGCAACAAGGCGAGCAAATATACTGAAAGATGTGACGGAGTAGGAAGATCTTATAATGTATGTGTGTAGAACTTTAGTGGTTTAGAACAATCAGATGGTTGAAAGGGCACACAAAATGCCTTCCTAATAAACCGAGTCATAGAATACAAGTCCAGGGAGGTTATGCCAGACAATATTTAGATCACACCTTGTGCACTGGGTACGGTTTTAGTAATCATATTGCATATGATTACACTGGAAGAGTGCGGAGCAGATAAATGACAATGTTGCCAGAAAAGGAAATTTTAGCTGTGAGGAAAGGTTGATAGTTTGGGCTTATGTTTGGAGCAGAAGAGGATGAAGGGAGACTTAATTGAGGTGTATAAAATTATAGGATGTTTAGACCGACTAAATAGGAAGGGCCTATTTCCCTGATCAGAAGCATTAAAAACAGAGAGCATAGATTTAAATTAATTAGTAGAAGGATTAGAGGGGAGATGAGGAAACA
>JARFYF010000029.1:24093197-24110038 GCA_030265395.1 Rhina ancylostomus | reverse complement strand
TTTGATATCATAGCTTGCATGCATGATATCATGGAAATGGGATTGAATTTCTGTGGAGAGCCAAATTTGAGGAGGGTGTACCACAGTCCCTCCCGATTGATGGAGTTAAAGGCTTCAGTAGGTTGGAGAAGACCATGCATAGTGACTGATGCTGCTCCCTGCATTTTTCTTGAAGTTGTCACACAATATCATGTCCACTGTGTCTCTAGGTAGACAGAATCCACACTGTAAATCAGGGAGCAGCTCTTTGGTCAGAGAGAGGAGATGTTTGAAGAGGAACTTGGTAATGACTTTCCCCATGAGAGATCCCTATGTCGTTACCAGTCAGATTTGTATCCTTTTTTGAAGAACATTTCTGATATGCCATTGACTTTCCACATGTAGGTAATAATGCTGTGGATTTGTACCAGAAGCTCTTCATTGCCGAGCTTCCCCACTACTGTCAGGCTTCTGAACTAAGCACCTCTATCATACTTCCACGTTCTCGTATTCTTAATTCTGCCTCTGTCGGTTATTTCCTTATTATCACTTTTGTATTTCTTTTTGCACTACTTCAGATTGCACAACAATCTTTGCACCATTCTGCTGTTTTCTGATTTTATTGTTAGTATTTATTATCACCATGTATACTGTTCACCCTGTGAGCTCCATGTGAACAAGGAATTTCATTGCATCCTGGTGCCTATGAAAATAAACTAATCAAATCTAATCTAAATGCATTTTGGAAATCTAATTCCCATATATCTAATGGGTTACCTTTATCCACCCTGCTTGGTTCTGGAACCTTCCAGGGAATAAATTTGCTGAACATTATTTCCCTTTCAAGAAACTATGTTGAAAAAAAAGTCTTTCAGGTTGATGACATTTCATCAGAAGTGACTCTGACTCAGATTAATTGTATTACCATTTTCTAAATGCCCGACTACTATTTCCTTCATGATAGATTCCTGCATTTACCATAGATGCATGTTAGGCTTAGTGAGTTACAAGATTCGTGCTTTTTGTCTTATATTTGCAGTTTTCCAAAACTTGGTGATTTCTAGAGTAAAAAAAAAGTTCTGGAAGATCCCAACCAATGCATTCATTATCTCTTCTGCCATTTCTAAATTCTAGGATGATGTCCATCAGTGTTAGTTTTTTTGGCAGCTTTTAGTCCCATTAATTTGCCCAGTACTTTTTCTCCAATGAGAATGATTATTTGAGCTTCCTACCTCATTTTTGTCCCATGATTTTCTACTGTCATTGAGATACTTCAAGTGCCTTTTGCTGTGAAGATGGATACAAAATAATAGTTCAAAATCTCTATTTTCTTGTTCCCTATTATTAATAACACCAGTCTCATTTTGTCTGTGACCAATGTTTACTTGAACTACTCTCTTCCTATTGTAGACTTTGATATGACAGATGCAGAACAATCCAGCGATATTGATAGTTCATTCTTTTGAAGCTATGGACATAAGAATTCTATCTCCCCAACTTGTATGCAGCCCAATTTCCAAATTTTTGTTTGCCTGCTCGATTTGAACCTGCAGTTAGGAATTAATCATCAAGACAAGTAAGGGTTTAGAATAGATATGATCCTGCTGATGTTACCCACATCACAAGATCTAATAAAAAGCAGATTATTCAAACAACCAAAATGGAAGCAGTATTGGAAGATATTGGGTGACTTCCTACTGGCTTAACCCTGTAAGGTGTGAAAACATGTTTGAGATGATTGCTTCATTCAACATTGTAACTAACTTGTCCTAAACAACGAAATGAGTTATTTAATGACTTTAACATAGTAAAATATACCAAGATGCTTTATCAGAGACTTGTCAAATAACAGCTTGTGCCTTTCAGGTTGGTGCTTAGTAAACTGAATCTAAATTCACAGTATTCTTTCAAATTAATTCAGAATCCTTTCTAAACTAAATAGGGAAAAGAACTCATAGTATTACAATGCATCTGGAAACTCAGTTTGTTGTGATGTTTGGACAGATAACTGATTTTGGTACAGAATCAGTGTGAAAAATTAATAGTAGCTTTGGAAAAATCAACAATGACATAAACAGGTGACGAGAAAATGTTAATGGTATTTAACATGTAATTAAAGAGCCAGGGATGCAAGGCAAATAGCTCCTGTCAAAGTGACTATTTGCATTTTAACAAGTGTTCTGAATGTGCTGGCCATTAACCAAGACTTTAGAGTAAAATGCAGTCCTTCATGAGAACAGTGTGCATGGAATGCATATTAATTAGAAAATGACAGAGCCAAATATATATAAAAAAATCAATTGAACAGAACAGAGCTTGGTAGCTCTCATCACCGGGATCAACAGACCCACATTCCCCAGGCAAATATTAAAATGCAGCCTCAAATGGAAATTTATGAACATATGTTGATATTTTGGCAAAGCTTGAAATATTACAGAGGAGAGCTTGAAGTATAATGGAGAAATGCATGAAAAGCAAAAAAAAGCTGTTCTGATGAAAGATCATTGACCTGACATTTTAATGTGTTTTCTCTCTCCAGAGATGTTGACTGACTTGATGAGTATTTTCATCATTTTATTGTATACATTAGAGAAATGCATGAGATGACCCTACTGAGACAAAATCAGATCATAAATAATGGGTTAAACTGGATTATATCAGCACATAGTTTCAGTGTGTTTTGGGAAGATTAAAAGTGTATAATGATGACGTGAAAGGACCAAGGTTATTGATTATGGTCTGTTTAGTGTTGAATTATCTTATATATTAACTTGTCCACTATTTTATTTGTCAGGTTCTTATACATATTCATCATCTGTATTTAGTAGTTTGAACTGAAATATTTTTGATGTAGTACACAAGGTGTCAACCTTTAATCTGGGAAATTAGTCAATCTACTAAATATTCTGAATTTAATTCTGTATATTAATTTAGGTAGTAATATCCAGTTTCAATATTCTGTCCAAACATGATTTCACTATCTTAATTCCCCTTTGTTATTTCTGCTTTAGTAATGACTAGCATATTTTTGATGATTTTCTTTTGTATGGTCTAAAATTATCAGTTCCATAAACTGGTCAAATATTTTGCAGACCTGCTGAATTTTTCTGAATAGTTGAACATAAAATTAGAGTCATGAAGTCATAGGTCCATACAGCACAGAAACAAGCTGTTTTGGTCTAATTCACCTGTTGTACCTACCTACACGAAACCCAGTTACCTGCATTGAGTCCATAGTCTACAATGCCTTGGCAATTCAAGTACTTGTCCAGATGCTTCTTAAGTATTGTGAGAGTATCTATCTCCATCACCTCTTCAGCAGCACATTGCAAATTCCAACCATCCTCTGTGTGGATCCCTTGTAAACCACCTACCTGTCACTTTAAACTACACTGTCCTGTCTCTGAAATGACCACCATGGGGAAAATATTTTTACCATCTATCTTATCTATCCCCTTCATAATTTTATAATCCTCGATCGGATCACCCTTCAGCCTTGTCTGCTCCAAGGAAAACAAACTCAGCCTCTTCAGTAACACACAAAGGAGCTGGAGGATTTCAGTGGTCAGGCTGAGTTCCTCCAGTACCTTTGTGTGTTGCTCTAGATTTCCAGTATCTGCAGTCTTTTGTGTCTCCAGCCTCTTCTTCTAACCATAATGCTCCATTCCAGGCAGGGTCCTGCAGAGTCTACTCTACACCCTCTCCAGTGCAATCACATCCTTCTTATAGCATTGCTATCAGAACTGCACACAGGTGTGTCCTAACCAATGTTTTACAAAGTTGTAATATGATGTCCCAGCTCTTATATTCTCTGCCTTGACCAATGAAGGTATGTATCCCAAATGCTCTCTTCCCACCTTATCCACGTGTTGCCACTTTCAGAGGCCTATTGGATTTACCCCAAAGTCCTTCTGTTCATTAACACTTGCTGGGGCCCTATCATTTACTGTGTACACCCCTACCCTGGTTTTCCTTTCCAAAATGCATTACCTCACATTTGTCAGGATTAAATTACATTTACTATTGCTCTGCTCAACTTTTCAGCTGATCTGTATCACACCGTATCCTTAAACAACCATCCTCACTGTCTACAACATCGTAAATGTTCATATCATCGCTCATACAGTTACATTAATGTATATCAGAAACATCAAGGGTCCCAGCACTAATCCTTTGCTGCAGGCTTCCAATCAGAACATCATTCCTCTACTACCACTCTCTGCCTTCTATTACCATGCCAATATTGGACCTAATTTGCCAACTTGTCCTTTAGCCCTTGGGTTCTAATCTTCTGGACCAGCTTACCATGTGGGACCTTATCAAAAGCCTTACTGAAGTCCTCCTTCATCAATATGCTTAGTTACCTCCTCAAAACATTCAATCAGATTTGTGTCAGTGCATTTATGAAAAAAGGGAAGAAGAAAAAATATGATTTGTCTCTTTAGTATCTTAATATTGTTCCAAGGTTCAATAAGCCCTAAACTGACTTGGGAATCCTTGCAAATCTTTGCACTCTGTTCCTTGCATTGCCCTCCAACAAAGGAAAATGAAATGTAGTCATCTATAAACATGCCACAATGGGCATTATATTGTGAGAAAGTACAAATATCTTCAGCAATCATTTCCCTTTTTTAAGGTTGCCCTTGTGGTGGGAGTATGTGAGGAAATCCTTTTGTTTACTCAGGTGAGGCTTAGGTGGGAGATTTGCTCCCTGAAGGTCATTCTCCCCCTGCAACTGCCTCTTTAAGTAGCTTGTCCAGTTCTAGGTGCCTCCTAACCATCTCCATAGATATGTTGTATTCCAAGGAAGCAGCTCCTAATGCAACCATGCCTTATCTGTGTAAAAGCTGTGAAATCAGTGAAGGGTATTTTATCATTTGGTTGTAGCAGCAACCAGAAAAAGTTCAGTTGCAATTAATCTGTAAATACTTGATGATTCCTTTTAGTGGTAATCACTTTTGAGGCACTGTGTGGGAGGTGGTACGTGGAAGAGTCTTACAAGCTGCATGGAACATGTAAAAGAGGACTCTCCCCTGTCCCCAGTGTTTCTGTATTAGAGCTCAATACTCCCCAGCAGAGGTATTGAGCTCCAATATAGCATCTCTGGCATCAGGTCGATTACCTCTTTTAATCCTGATATGCAGCTGGAAGGACTCCCAATGCTTCAAAAGCCATTGCCTTTGAAAGGATACTTGCAGTTGAATTTTTCAAGCCATTGTTATGACTAAGTGCAGATGTCACGGCTTCTACCCAGATGAGATATCATTCATTGTTAGGGGAGTGCTAATAGAGGGCAGGATTTACTGTCAGGTTCTTGGCACAGCAATGGGCAGTCGGAATGGATATTTTTCTTCAAGTGCCGGGGTATGTACCCATGAATGTTTGGACTGGAGACCAAGAACATTATAATTAATCAGTATTCTGTGAGTTAACTTATGTAGATACCAATATATGTTTTAGTCTTAACTTAGCTGATCAAATGATGCAAGCATAAGGGCAGTATATAATCTGATGAGGGGTCACAATGTAGATGAGAAACAGGTGTTCAGTATTGGTTACTGATGAAAGTTCTGCTCACACTTAAAACACCCAACCAAAATAACCAAAAAGTGATGAAATAATGAATGTGAAAAACCCATTTCTTGAGAAACTTATCCCTTCCCAACCCTGCGCACCTTGATTGTATCCATTTTACTTGCTGCATTGTTCAGCATTTTAACGCATAGGTTAATGTAATTTCACGGTAGCTTTTCTCAGCTGCTGCTGACTCCACAGTGTTTCAAACTGTACTTTTGCAATAGCCATATTTAAGAAAATATAATTACTATTTGCTTTACATGGTAGATTTTTGCAGTGAAATACACATTATTTTATGCAAGGAAAATAACAGGCTTAGAAATGCATTGAATATGAATATAAGAATGGAATCAAGGCAGATAGATTCCAACATAAGTAAATATCTATTTTGGAATTTAAAAGGATTAAATCAATTAATTTGTTCATAATGTGAAGAAATAGAAGCTGTAGAAATCCAAAGAGAGTTGTTTGCCCAAGTTTGTTAAGTGTTGTGAACATGTATAGAAACAATCAGAAAGATCCAATAGGGTATGAATTAAGCTACAATGACCAAGAGTCCTGGTTAGTCCTGGAGTAGAAAGCATAGTTCTGGTCACCACAGAAAGAATGTACTGGTCATAAAGAGAGTGTAGCTTAAGTTTGGCAGAATGGCACCTTAACTCAAGGGCAGGTTCTACAAACTTGGGTCGTAATCCCGAGAATAAAAAGTTGAATTTAATTTTAAAGATACTATGGGGAATTGATAGATACAAATCATTTCCACTACTTGGGGAACCTAGGGTTGGAGGTCATTGATTAAAAATTCACTCCTGAAAAGCCATGCCTATCAGGAGTGAAGTTTAGAAACACCTTACACACAGACAGTGATGGAAATTTAGGACTTTCTTCTGCAAATAGCAATTGAAATTTAGTTAATCATTAATTTTAAAACTGAGCTTAATAGATTTTTTGTTAACTATCTGTATTAAAGAGATTTGTGTAAAAGGTATTAGGTCACTAACTGAGCCATGAACTTGTTAGATCGCAGATCTAGGGACTAAGTTCATATTCTAATGTTTTGATCAGTAGGGTGTCTTGAAAGATTTGGGCAAAGCAAGCTGTTGAGAAATGCAGAAAGGCATTGTTTATCTTTTCTCAAATATATGTGAAGGCATTGTCAATCACTTTCTTTTGGTTTACATGGACACACTAAGCAAAGAGTTTTCATTCTTGCACTTACCTCTCTATGGATATTATCTATCTGCTGAATGTTTCCAGCATCTTGTGTTTCACAATTTCATATTTCCAGCATCTAATGTTTTATTTTCAGTCAGCTTTTAGCTTACTACAGAGATCTCAACCTGAACACTGACAGAGTTATATCTTTAATTCTGTAACCTACAGGAAAAGGCAAAATGACTGAATGTGTGATGATCATAGGTTGTAATTACTTGTTAAAACACAGTTGTATATTCAATCAAGATAAACTTATTTCAATGCATAATAGTACAGACATACCCCAATTCAATTTAATGTTTATTATTTTGAGTACTACATAGCAGGTATCTTTCCAATCTATGCTATTTCTAAAGAGTGCCATGTTGTATGTCTTCTCTTTAAGTCCATAATGCTCACAGATGGCTTACAAATTCTGCTCTGGAAATAATCATACATTAAATACTCTTCTCTATAGATCAATTTCACCCTCTCTCCACAATGTGCCATTTGAAATTTTTAGGTGCTTTGTAGCTTCAATAGAGGCAAGATTGAATAAAATTGTCAGCATCTTCTGGTGCCCACATAGAGTTAAATGCAGAAACATAGAAGCTGCTGTCAATGCTGCACTCCTTCTCCACAGGGTGTTCTATTGCAATCTTCACAGATGGAATTTGTACAGGAATCAATGTTGTGGTGTGAGCTTGGACTAATTCCCCACTGTCCTTGCTCTAAAAACAGATGGAAAAATTAGAACTTGTAGAGTCAGGTGTAACTGATTTTTTTAAAATACTGTAGCAACTGATACATACTGCTGAGCAACTCATGAACATTTAATTTTGTAAGTTTGAAGTCCTAATCAGAAGAAAATTACTTTTTCAGATCTTTACAAAATGTTATTTTAAATTTTTCTGTTTTTTTTGTTTCACTTAATCCAATGCATACTGTATGTCCCAATCATTATTTTGCATTTTTAAGTTGATTATATATAATTTGTATTTCCTGTCTGTTTCTTTTATCTATTGAAAACCAAGTATTGCAGTGCAAATTCCATTCTTTAATTGTTTGAAGTCCCACCTTGCTGTTTCACCTGCAGACATCTACAAACTGTAGCAGAATAAAAACGTAGAGCAGAAGAGTGGAAATATTTTCTGAAACCTAAATATTAGGTAAATTGTACATGTCTGTTGTATTCATGATCAAAGACTATAGCTGTTCAGCTGCTGCTCACAGCAAAATTATGGCTGTTGATTTATTTCATTTTGAGTCTTTTATGTAGATTATTTGATCACTGTCATTTTGAAGCTCATCTCTCCATGTCCATCTTTGCCATAAAACCAGAAAGGCTTTTTTAGTAATTATTATTTTATAGAATTGGAATTTATCCTAATTCTTAGCATGCCATTACAGTCTGCAGGAGAACAAAAGCACATATGAGGGTGAAGCAGGAGTAGGCCATTTAGTCCCTTGTACTGCTCCACCATTCAATAAAATCATGGCTGATTTTTCAATCAGTTCTACTTTCCTGCATTAAGTTCATATCTCCTGGTTCCCTTGATACCTAGAAATTTCATTGATCTCTGAGAGCAGTAGAACATCAAAACATCAGCACAGACATGGTTATAAGTTTAAAGTATTAAACAATGTTATTAAATAATTAATCTACAACTGCAGTAGGAAATCCATGATCTAACTTTTCAAATAGACAAAATAATAAATGATGGCAGTTGTATGAATTAAACTAACTTCCTAAATAACTTAAGTATGTATATTGCTTTCTTCATGCACTTGAATTTTTTAACATTGATGGTCTGTATATAAACTTAAATTACAGTTTTGAAATTTCAAACTGATCTTGTTCTTTTTTCCCAAAATGATTGATGCCTTCTCAGGAATTTTCAAATTGACTCCATGATTCAAATGTATTTTTTATTTACCCCAGTGAAAGATTTCCAGGACTTGAATTATGAAGTCCAAACACTCAAGTATTTTTAAAAATTGTATGTTTTCTATATACAAACTGATCTGATCATACAGCTTTATTTAAGTTTGAATTATTCCTCTTTTCACCTGTAACTGCTAAAATGTGCAACATCATGTTATGTATGGTGTTGGAGTCTGAACTGCACTAATTTTTCTTCTACCATACTTTAACTAGATAAAAAGGGAGCAAGAATGTAGGTAAAACTAGGCAAAAATACTTCATGTTTGCATAGTGTGGATCAAAATTAGAGATGCAATGTTCTTTACATTCTTGGTTCATAATGATGTGTGAATTAATTTTTACTTCAGCCAAGTTTGACTTCACATGCAAAATTCTCCGATGTGAGCTAAGTTTTTCCACCCTTCTGAAAGAAACACTGCACTGGTTCAAAAATAATTTCCTTAAATTTAAATTAAGTAACATTTTTCAATCTCAAGATTTATTTAACAAAAGCCACAGGCCATTTTACTTGTAGGTCAGCACTTACTTAATCTCAGGGAGAGTTACAGGCCCTTTGACCCATTGAGTCGACAGCAACCATGAACCACCCATTTATACTAATCTTACATTAATCCCATTTTTTATTCTCCCCATATTTTCTGCAACTCCCCCCAGATCCGACCACTCTCCAATAGGCTTGGGGCAATTTACAGTGACCAATTAACCTACTAACCCACATGTTTTTGGGATGTGGGAGGAAACCGGAGTACCCAGAAAAATCCCACATAGTCACAGGGAGGATATGCAGACTGCACACAGACAGCACCCAAGTCAGTGGATATGTCTTCTTTTATTGGTAGTCTTACAAAACCTCTGATATAGTTAAAAATATCACAATAAAAAGGGAATAAATACTCCTGAGATAGTGACTTTAATTAGATATTTAAATGTTTCTAGTTTATGCATTCAAGTTCAATATCTGTATTCAAATTGGATGGTTCCTGCAATGAGAATTGAGACCCAGTGCTGGGAAATTGTAACCTTTGAATCTGAAGAATGTAGCTTGGTACTATTAATCACTACCAGAATTTGTACTATTTGCTTATGGCTTAATTATACAATATTCCTTGCATTCACCTTTTATAATAGCATCAAATCAAGTTGTAGAATGTATTTAGGGCCTTCATGTACAGAACTGACACATTCTACACTTCATCAAACAATTATGTTCAAGACTTGGTTCAAATTACTTTGATTCATGGTCTTGATTTATTCCAAAATTAAAATCTTGTTGAATATAGCATGGTGGCCATTGCTTTTAATGCAGTAACCTCAGGTTGGCAAGGAGATTAAAATTTGAAATGCATTTCTGAATACGTCTACAGGAGTTTTGTGTTTATGAAGCAATGGTTATAAATGCCATGTGCATTTATTCCTAGTTAGGATTGAATATATGAGATCCCACGATGTTTAGTTAACTAATCAGATGAACTGTAAGTGAGTGAATATAGTGAAAGCTGTTCCTTGTCATTTCAGGAGTTTAGGAACATCGTGAGCCTCACAGTTATGTCACGATTATCTGCATTTTGCCTTACTTTGTTTTATATCTTAACTAAATAAAATCTAGAGGTTTTGAATGCAAAAGGAATATCTATGTGTTTTGAAGAAAAAATATTATTAATTTCTGTCACTCTTTAGCAAAACTTTGCTCTCTAATTTCCCTTCTGAATGGCTTAAATCATATCTTATTGTTTCCCCAACCAAAGGAAGTAATTTCTCTGTATCTCCCCTATCAAATCCTTTCAACGATTTATATGTCCTAGTCAGATCATGGATTAGCCACCTATGCTTGAGGGAGCAGAAGACAAGATTATGCAACTTGTTCTCATAATTTACCCTTCTACAACATCATTCCGAAAAAGGAATTATGTCAGTGATACAGATGAAAATCTATTACAATGCAACATGAAACTTACCTCTATTTAAAAATTACCATGCATCAGAAAGTCCATTTATTTTGTCTGTAGTTAGAAATCCTTCCATTTCTGTACTCTATTATAAAGTGTGCATATTTGATGATGTATACATTTCCATCTCCTTCAATTTTCCCACCCCTCCCTGCATTGTGTGAGCTTTCCATTTATGATAATATCAATCCAAGACTTTCCAAATAAACTGAATGTGGAAAATGATGAACATTTATTCAGGTCCATAGGGATTCACAGAATTCATTGTGTATCATCAGGAGACAAATAAAGTCTGAAATTAACACTGGAAAGGACACTGCTGTGATTGTAGAAGGCTGAACATGCATAATAAAATCAATACTTTTTTTATTGCTGTGCTTTTCTATGTGCAAAAAAATATGTATTTATCTTGCATGGAACAAGTATTCAGGATACTGAATGCTCCTTCTGTATAAAATAAGCTTACATAAAGGAATAAATCATTAAACCACAATCACTTACTTTAACTTCTTACAACTCATGCTATCCATATTCCTGTGGCCAATGAATGCAAAATATACAGATAATATTCACAGTTCTTTGTGGCAGTAATCAGTATATTGGCAGATCAAATGCAGTGTTTACCATAGCATTCTATTAGAAACAAAGAGACTGTTTTGTGCTAATAATTAGTATGCATTTGTCAGAATTGTTATTAATCATTCAGATCAGAATTATTGTATTTGCACATCTGATAATTAAATGGAAGAAATCAGATAATTTCCAGAATTGCAACTTTTGTGTTCAAGATAATCAACTGGATATAGGAAATTTGCAACCGCCGTTTGAAAAGAAAAGTTGTTGATAACTGTGACATGGGAGGTGTAATGATGTTATATCCCAGATAAACCTTTTTAATAACAGTTGATCTGTGACTTCTCCACAAAGGTGAAATTCTCTATAACAATTTCCATGGAGATACTTCTGATTATCTACTGTGGCGTCAACAGAAGAGTTGTGAAAACACGGAAACATCACATAAAGCCCATTTCCTCTTCTTTCCCAGTTTTCCACAGCTTGTGAGAACATCTGCACAACCTCTTCTGTGTTGGGAAGGAATAGATCTTTAACAGAATTCACATTTGGTGTGTAACAGGTTGTTTAAGAAATTTTGTGCTCATTGGGTGTAAGAAAGAGGGCAGAGGGCTTGGGGTAATGAAAATTTAGGGAGCATTTCCAGATATCGTGGGAATGGATTTGTGGCAGAACATGGTGTATTGAGGATTGAGAAGCCCTGTGCCGCCTTTACTGCCCTATCATTTCCTGTTTTGAATCTTCCAGGGAACAATGGAATTGGACCCCTAGGTCTCACTGTTCATCAACATTTCTTAGTGCCCTATCATATGCTGTATATGTCCAACCCTATTGGACTTCCAAAAAATGCATCATCTTGCACTTATTGGAATTAACTTATATCTGACAATGTTCCACCTAACTTCACAACTGATCTATATTGTACTTTAGCTTTAGACAAACTTCCTTGCTGTCCACAACACCACCAATTTTTGTTTCATCCACAAACCTACTAATTGTACCTTCTACATTGACATCAATATGTAACACAAAGGTCCCAGCACTGATCTCCAAGGAAATTTAAAAGATTGCAGTCAGAGCATATGTTATTTCCAGAGCATATGTTATTACCAGTGGCTTGAAAGATGGCAGTAATTTTGGCATTAGCAAGAAATCAGCAACAATACCTCTGCATCTCATGACCTTTTACATCCATCCTCCCAAAATATGAGTATCTACCAAAAATGCTTGTTCAGGTGTTGGCAGAAGAGCTTCTCAATGCTAACCAAATTTTTAGATTAACAAAATTACACTTTTTGAATGCTTTTCAAAGATTGATCCTCACTCGAGGTTTGCTGTGTATCCTCAGTTTCTTTAAATGCATTTTAATCCATAAACGTATTACATTAAAAATTGAAAGGTTTCTTAAACATCCTGTACTTGATGTGCTTGAATAATAATAAACCTCAATTAGAAATGTATTTGTTATGGTTTTGGGGTTTCCAAGACCCACATTCATCCACTGATCTATGCCCATTTGCACTAATACTTTCAGCCATGTTCCAGTGAATTGGCAGGGAGATGGGAATAATGTAGTGCACATTTTCAGTTTGCACCCAAGGCCTGTGCACACAGCTCAACTAGCAGTTATCAATGTAATTTTTGGAGCTCTCAACTAAGGTAGGCTCAGCCAAAAATATTTCAAAATTTAGATCAATTTGTTTTATTCAATCATTCAGTTGTGTGGTACAGGAAAGAGGCCAGTTGTCTATTTATTATTGTATCTCAGGATACAAAAAAGGTGTCGACTGAGTTTCAACCTTTAACCAGTTTACTTACTTTCTTCAAGCAGGCAGGACACATGTCTGTAACACAGCCTTGATAGAGATCAACCAAAATCCTGTCTGCCAAAGTTCAAAGCAGTGACACAAGATAAGCCCAAAAAAGCATCTGCTGGTTTGGAGGAGAACCATTATCAATGTAATCCAGTTGCTTTATATTATTGAAAAATTATATGTTAGTCATTTTTTCAGCAAAAGAAAAATGAGAAGATGAAACTCTGTTTATAAATTGTGTGAGGATTTAACACTCCTGATTGGATAGTACCAGAAATGGATTGACTATGTTTTGGAAGCTCCTTTATTTTCCTTTCCAGTGAAATCAGATGAAAGTAATAATGGGCGGAATGTAAAATTTGGGCAGAGAAATGGCAGGTGGAGTTTAATCTGGACAAGTGTGAGTGTTGTATTTTGGGAGGTCAAATGCCTACAATAAATGGCAGGTGCATTGATATAGAGAGAGATCTTGGGTGCAAGTCCATAACTCCCTGAAAGTGGCAACACAAGTGGATTAGGTGGTAAAGAAGGCATTTGGCATTCTTGCCTTCATTGGTTGGGGCTCTGAGTATAAAATTTATCATCATGTTACAGCTGCATAAAACTTTAGTTTGGCCACATTTGGAATATTGTGTACAGTTCTAGTTGCCACACTACAGGGAGGATGTGGAGAGCTTTGTGAGGGTCTGGAAGAGGTTCAGCAGCATGTTGCTTGGATGAGAGAGGAGGCATTAGATAAACTTGGATTGTTTCCTTTGGAGCTTCAGTGGCTGAGAGGTGACCTGACAGAAGTATATAAAATTATGAGAGGCATACATAAAAAAGATGGTCAAAGTCTGTTTCCCAGGGTGAAAATGTCATATACTAAAGGGCAAAGTTTTGAGGTGAGAGGGGGAATATTTAAAGGAGATTTATGAGGCAGGTTTTTTCATTTACACAGAGAGTGGTAGGTGCCTGGAATGCACTGCCAGGGGAAGTGGTGGATGCAGATATGATAGCAATGTCTAAGAGGCATTTAGACAGACACGTGAACAGGCCGGCAATGGTGGGATACAGACCCTGTGTAGGCAGATGGGATTTGTCATTGATGCAAAAAAATGTTATTGATAATGTAAAGGATTTATTTTCCAGATTTTTGAAATAATCAGCAAACTTTAAGCAATATTTTACACATTTCATTGGAAATACATTCTACTAGCTGTAGTTCAGTTCAATACGTATACTGACTGGAATCATGCTGACACACAGTGGGTAATTAACAGAGGCTCAGACTCCACCTGAAGTTAACAGAGTTTTGACTTGGACTTTTGGTTGAGTTTAATAACTTTGTATAAAAAAAAGTATTATTCGATTCAAATACACAACAGATCAATTTGTGTTTTCATTATTTCCAACAGTGGCACTATTTGCTATCTCGATTTTAAACAGATTTAAAACTTAGTATCAATAAATTCATGCATGTTTCAATTGTGGGCCATAGAGAATCAAAAATGAAGCAGAAGTTCTCCTCTATGATTTTAAAAAAAAGCAATATCATGGCAGTCATTTCATATTTCAAAATTGAGAATGAAAGTTCTGCCCTACCAGGCAATCCCTACACTTTGGAATGGATCAACCTGTTTTGTTTCAGCGATTGTCATGTACTGAACCTATTTTCTAATTTTAAACTGCTCCATGTTATATTGTTAGAATTTTTTAAATTGCCGAATCAGCTGTGGAATACATTGTTGCTGGCCGCCACCAATGATGTTTTACTGTAGTTAAATCTAGAGGATAATGCTACCGGGATTACCATCAGTGTGGAAGATTGATGCCACAGCAGTCTCTTAATACTTTGATAAATGACTGGTAGGTATGAGTCATTATTGACAGCTGCACATCAAAACAGAGTCCATTCCAGTCCCCAGTCTTCCCTTCTAGAATATACCCAAAGTTGAAATTGGCAGGGCAGGCAGCTCTGCACATTTTCCTCTTGCACCTCCATTGTGAAGACACTGCCATTGCCAACATGTTCATGCTTGATTTTCATTTATCAGTTGTATGATCTGGGTATCCCTAGCAATGCCAGCATTTATTGCCTATCCTTGATTGCTCTAGAAAAGTTGATGGTAAGCCACCTTCTTGAACCACCGCAGCTGGCCTGCAGAAGGTAATCCCACAGTTTTGTTGGATAGAGTGTCCCAGGATTCAGATAGTTACAATGAATGAAAAGTGATGTTTTTACTGGACTAACATCAACCAGCAGATTGGATGACAGTCCTGTGATTTAACCTCCTTCTGAAAGGTAAATTTTAGAAATCCTGATGTATTATCTTACAAGTATAAAGATCAGGCTTCAGAAATTGCATAAACTGGTGGATTAACCTTTTAAAAATAGCATTTATTTCATGTGAAAAAGATGTGTATTACTTGAATATAAACTAACCAAGACCTAACAAAGTCATGGATGAATTACATGAACATTTTTAAATGTTATGAACTTACTTCTCTGCAGGTAATTCTATTTTTTTTTACTGACCAGTATTTTCTGGATAAAAGTCTTTGGAGACTTTGCCCTTTTTCAAGCTATTTTTTTTAAAATTCTGGTTTCAGACTGGTTTATTTGTAGAAATCGGGGACAGTGTCCTTTATGTATGTGATTACTGATGTTTGTGCCAGACAATTTTTTGTGGTTTTGGAGAATGAGTGGCTTCACTGCAGGGAATTCCTATGCCTGGTACCATAAAATGGTTACTCTTCTATTGCCATGGTGAAATTGAAGATCACCAGTTTACATGTTATTCCAGTATGCTACGGTATGAATTCATTATGAATTTTCCCCATAATTCTGTTTAAATGCAGTTATGAATTACTCATATGAATCTTCAATATTTGAGCATGAAAAATATAAAAAGAGACTGTCAGTACATTAATCAATTTAGTCATGGAATACTATATCTCATGTGAAATTGAACATCAGTGAATACAGATATATAAATATGATCTGCAAACAAGGCAGGAAGCTCCAGAAGAGGGGTTGTATGGTTCTGAATTCCTCATGTTAATGTGGTCTATTCTAATTGCTAAGACTGTTGTCCCTGTTAGTGTGCGTCCTCACAATGCTTGAAAGTATTTCTTCATATCTATTTTAAAATTGTGATAAATATAGAAAGTTCCAGAGGCCAGAAAGTCAAGGTACACATTCAACAATTTAGGAACAGCTTCTTCGCCTCTGCCATCAGATTTCAGAACAGTCCATGAACACTACTTCATTATTATTTTTGTTTCTCCACTATTTACTTATTTAGTAATTTATAGTAATTTCATGTCTTTATACTGTACTGCTGCTGCAAAACAATAAATTTCACAACATACAAGTCAGTGATAGTAAACTTGATTCTGATGTGGTCCAGTAAACTCAAATATATTTTATACATTTCATACAAAATGCCTGAATAATCATTAGTCTCATGATATTACACACCTTGAATATTACAATCTGATAGGCATGGAACATTCTGCCCTTAGTAGGGGCCTTACCTTTGTCCCACTACACCCGCACCTCAACAAGTTCCACGCCCACCATGACGCCAAGGTCTTCTTCTGTCGCCTCTGTCTCTGGGCCAACTTCTTTGGCAAGGATTCCCCACCCCCCACTGATGACTCCTTCTCCCACCTTCAGCCCCTTTTCTCCTCTTGGGCACCTCATCCTGGCCTTTGCCTGCTCTGGATCTCTTCATCTCTAACTGCCGATGGGACATTAACCATCTTAACTTCACCATTCCCGTTACCTCTTCCAACCTCACCCTCTCTGAACGGACAGCCCGCTACTTT
>JARFYF010000029.1:23999303-24012279 GCA_030265395.1 Rhina ancylostomus | reverse complement strand
ACCTGTTTCTGTGCCATTATGTTAAAGATAAAAACAAGTAGTGGAAACAGTCAGTTGATTAAAAGAGGAGAGTGACAAAGAACAAGGTGGTTACAAACGTATGTGAAACACTGGTTAGGCCACAACTAGTGTACTATGCCCGGTTTTGACCCCTGCACTTTCAGAAGGATTTGAAGGCCATTGAGAGGAGATTTGATGCAATTGCACGAAATTTGACTGCTTTAGCAGAGAAAAAAAAATCTAGATAAGTTAATTGGCTACTGTGATTGCCCCAAGTGTAGGTGGTGGTTGAATCTGGGGGAATTTGATGGAGTAGGTTACAGGGAAAATTAGGGAATAGGATTACATTGTGAATCAGCAGAGACATGATGGGTCAAATGTTCTATGTCTTAAGCAGACATGGCTATAGGACCACAGGACTCGGATTTAAAGTGATTGATGGAAATTCAGGGTAACAAAAAGAGAAACTGTTTTAGTCCATGAGCAATAATAATTTGGAATGCAATGCCTGAGTGTGGCAGATGCTGGTTCAATTGTTGCTTTCAAATAGAATTGGATAAACACTTGAAGGTAAAGTAAATTGCAGTACTTTGGGGAAAGAACTGGAGAAAAGGACTGAGTGGGTTGCTTTATCAAAAGCCAGCATGGATTCTCATTGGCTGAATGGCCTCTTATCATGTAATGAAACTAGGAAGTTAAACTAGTTGGAAACAATAGCCTTCTGTGCAGATTGTCAGTTATATGTTCATATTTTACATATAGTATATCTGGGTAAGCTTCAAGTGCACAGAACATACAAAGTATAATGAAAAGAAAGTTGCATCAATCCTGTACTTCAACCGTATTGCCAACTTCATTCAGTTACGCTGTCAGATATGGTCTACCCCTAAATGCCAGTGGAAGTCCTTTAACTGCATTCACAATTGTTAGAGAATTTTTTGAAAATTTAAATTTTTCTCTTTTTTAATCTGCTGCATGACATCTAGTACTGGATGTCTAGAAACCTCTCCAGCTAAGTATTGGAATGACTGAAAACCTTTTCTTCAGTCACTAACATAAATTCCATTACCTAGCCACCATGTCCCTTCTTTCCCTCGAAGCTGCAGAAACTTGACCCCAAGGTTTTCACTTCATATCCATGAACACTAAGATCATTCATTTTCACCAGTGTCATGGCCAACTCCACTCTTACCTCAACACACTTGTTGCTAAAACCCTTTGTCTTTGTCACCCTGCATCTGATTATTCCAATGCCTTCCTGGCTTGCTTGCTTCCTTCCTTACTTTATTTACTCACTGTAAATCTGAGACCAGCCAAAGCTTTACTGGTGCCCTAAGTCATATTAAGTCCCCATCATCCATTGCCCACCTGCTTGCTGACCTTCACTGACGCCTGGTTGAGCAATGTTTCACCTTTAACATTTTCAGCCTTGTTTTCCAACCTCTCCAGCTCTGTCCTTCTTGATAATTCTTTCCAAAGTTTGTAACCCTCTGAGACACCTGTGCCTCTGCAATTCCAGCCTTTTTGCTCATCAACAATTGAAAGATCCCACCTTTGGGAGATGTACCTTCAGCTACCAAGGCCCTTCATTCTGGAAATCCCTCCCCAAAACCCACCACCTCTCTCATTCCCTTTTCAACTAACATGTGTTGGTCTGCTCTACTGTTTCCTTCTGTGGTCCAGTGTCATTTTAGTTTGTTTGACAGTACTCCTGCTTCGGACATTGTTGCTGTGTTAAAGGTGCTATAGAAATGAAAGTAGTTACTTGAAAAAAGTTTTTCAAAATCAAATCGAAATAGGATATTAAAAAAACATCTTGAAGCAGATTGTGCTGTGTTTTTTTGGCAGTTCCAATTGAGTTTTCAGCAGATCTGGAGAAGTAATATGTTGGGGATCACCACTTCGATCTAGTGCTGGGTGAGATCTGTTGCAGGAACTGAGACCTCATTGATAGCAATGCAGATTGTAATTGAAAGGGGAGGGTAGTTTAAAACTTAATGTATTTTACTTTATTTTTACTGTATGTTAGATTTTTAAATGTCTTTAATTCAATTTTAATTGTTTTTGAATGTCTAATCTATTGATATCAATGACAGTTTTTACGAAGCCCATGTCCCAATTGTATCTGCAATCAATGGCTGTAAGTGACATTCCACACAGCCCCATCCAAGGTCCACTGCTATCCTGAGCACATTGCTAGACTTCAGGGTAGATCCTTCACCCAGATAAGTGCAGGACTGAGTGGACTATAAGCAGTGATTCTCGGCGGAGATCCCAGCCTTGCATGATCGAGCCCCTTGGTAAATGCAATTGCAGAAGAAGTTACACTACCTATCAAAGGTGTTTTTACAACATATAGTTCCAGTAACCTTTGAATTTACCCACTCTATTATCACATTTATTTAGATTTCTATTGTAAGTTTAATTATTCAGGTTTTGCTTTTGATATTGATGGGATGAAAATAAATGGAAGATCGAATAAAATCACACATTGATTTCCACCTGCACAGAGAAATAGAATAATAAAGAATAAGGAAGTTCTAAGAGCAAAGTATGCCTCAGGGTTCAATTGACATTGATAAACTATTTGACCTTTTTTCTTATAGTTAATGACATTTGAACCATTTGGTGTTCTGGCTTGATTAAAAATAGAAATCTTCACTAACATATCCCTTTTACTGAGCTACTGTACTGTTCTGTTATAAAAATCCTAAAGAATTTTAGAATTATCATTTAAATTCTTGTTAGATCCTATGGGATAAGAAAATTTAAGATTAAAACATTTTCTCACCATGTTTTTCCAAATTTATTGCTACCATTTCACACAAACAAGTTAATAGTACTCTGCAAAGAATGAATAGACTTCCCGCAGAAGTGGGCTGGAGAAGTTCTGGAGCACCTCATGTATTTGCATTATAAGTTGACAATTTATTGTTTTAATTTTGTGCACATATGGATAGATTTTTAAATATTAAAGGAATAAAAGGATATGGGGTTAGTACAGTTAAGTGGAGTTGAGGGAGTAGATCAGCCATAAACTTACTTAATGGTTGAGTGCGTGTGGAGAGCCAAATGGTCTTCTCCTACATCTATTTCTTATGTTCTATTTCGCTACAACTCAATTAGTGTTTAACATGCCTGGACAACCACAACCTGGAAATTGGGTTGTTTAATGCTTTTATTGCTGTGACACCTCTGCCTAATGAACTAATGGAGCCTGGTGTTGGAAGTACTGGATTTGTCACTTTTGCAGATATTTTGGAAACACGCCAGAAATATTAAAAACACACTAAACGATTTAAGTAAAGTTGGTAGACAGTACTGGCAAATTGGCCTGCCCACGTGCTTGACTTCCATATGATAAGCTCACTCAGCAACTGTCTGCATGAAGCAAGAGCGTGAGTCTTCCAATAATGCTATTTAAAGGACTTGTCCATTGAATGCAGGTTAATCACTACATTTAGTTTTCGGCTTCTGTCTTTGAACTTGCTTGTTGTCTGCTTTCTACAACTGATTGCTAATCTTCAGTAACAATTTTTTGTTGGCAATGGATTGCTTTTGTCAGTCATCAGCACAGTTTTGCTGCAGTGGCAGGGGTTTGGCAGGGCTGCCTTTGGAGCTGGCAGACAAAGGAGAGTAGCAAAGTTGATGAGGCAGCAGGAGAAGCTGGGAAGAGGGAGAATGTTATGATGTGCATCAAATCTATGGGAGGGGTCATCAGAGAGCATTCTTACTGCATTAAGTTCACAGAGGAGCATCAACATGTTTGGTACATTTAGCTTCCAAGTAGGCTCTCAACAAGCTGTGTCAGTTGTCTTGATCTAGGGCACGCACCACACTGTCCATGACTGTCAAGGTCACCATGAACCTTAAACTTTATAGAACGAGTGCTTCCAGTCTGCAGCAGGTGACATCAGTAACAACTTTCAGTTTGCTGATCACCATTGTATTAGGGAGGTCACTGAGGCTGTCTATGCCGATAAGACCATCCACATCTCCTCTCTACTTGGCAGAGCAAGGCAGACGGAGAGAACAGTATGACTGTGCTGAAGCTCTAGGAATTGCACTATTTACCCAGACTGCTTATTCCAATTTGTGCGTGTAAAATAATTGTTCCCCGTGGCCTCACAAGAAACTAGCATGGATCTAATGTGCAGCACCATTTTAATGTAGGTTTTCCCACTACACGATAGCTAGCCTCTAAAATGCTGAAATCTAGTTATCACCTGGGGCAAGCGTCTGTTCTTTGTGGGATCAAATGGCTTAATACATCTTCCTTGCTGTTCTTGAAACTATTGTCTGGAAGGCAATGAGCCACCTTTCACAATACATTATGATGTTTGGGATTTCAAATAATAGACCCCTTAGATGATTGACTTGCAATGGGCTGAATCATCTGATAATCAGCAAGCTGCCTGCATTCACCAGCTGCAAACTGGTAGTACACATTGTGATTCTCCCAGCACCCTCCCAGGCACAATTTCCTAGCCGTGGTCTGGGGGAAGCTGAGGGGCTGGGGGAGCAACAGCACTTTTGTAGTCCCTCTGAAAGCAGGATTGAGGCTTCCCAGAACTATCAGTGCAAGGGCAGTGCCAAGGTGTGTCCACCACCCATGCTTTGTAAGACTAATTCAAACATCGACACTTTCGCCTGCAAGGTTTCACAGGGCGTGGATATGTTTCTGCCATTTGCTGGGCCTGGTGCAGTAACAGTGCTACTTGGATCAGTAGTAGCGGGAATGATACACGGATGCAAGGGACGGTAAGAGAATGCTGGCCTGTTGAAATCTATGGGGAACTCAGCAGGAAAGTGAGATCCTCATGCGCACAGCACATGTGATTGGGAGCTAATCAGATCATCAGCTTTAATGATCTGATTAGAAAAGGCAGAGACTGTTAGCACGTCCTTGGAAGATCTTGCTCATTCTAAACTATTAATGGATTGGCCAAAGCACACCTTTACAAGAGAAATGGTCTACTCGACTTTCTATGAAAAGAAATGTTGGGCACAACCTTGGAACTAACCCTTTCTGTGCTGATTCTACTCACTCAAGAATACAACTTGGAAACATTAGGAGTTTGATTTGTGTAACTTGATGAAGCTACAGTTGTATAATACAAGCACAACTTATATTACTGAATTTACTTTGACAACTGTGATAAATTTGGAAGCTTGTGGAGTAAACATGTAAATCCTCGAAATGGAAATCAGTGCTTTAGAGGCTGACTGACCTTCTGTGTGTTTTCTACGTTCCTGTCACAATACATGAAAATTGCATTTCTTTTAGCTTTACGTACCATAAAAATGTTCTGTTCAATACTCATTAGTATCGTATGTAAGTCTCTCATACATGCACACATAATTCTGAGTTCAATTAAGACGTGGTAGAATTGGTTGAAAGGAGTGGGCGTTGTGGGTGAGTGCTGCTGTGAATACAGAAAAATGCTGGAGATTCATTTGACATTTGCAAACTAGTTTTTGAGACAGAGAAATGGGAAGAGTAATTATCTGAAATATCTCTGAGTGGGTGAGATGAAATTCACTAGGGAAATGATAGTCTGTTTAGATCAAAAGTACTGTCTCAGTATCTGCTCTTTCATTCACTCGCAAAGATACTGGAGGATACTAATAATTTGAATAACCAAATGCTTTATTAATCAAAAGAACTTAGAGAGATAAGCACCCTTTCCATGCACAGGTAAATTGTCTCCGTCCAGTTCAATACCAAACATTTATAGCAATGTACAGAGGGACGTTGGTTGCGTGCTGTCATTCTTAAAGTAGTACATGCCCGATATTAGATAAGCCACATATGTTACATGCTCTTTAGTAATGAAAAACAAAAAGGAGAAAAGAAACATCAAAAATAATTATCCAGTCTCCATATGCTTCACTTTAATGCAAAGACCCCAGGGTTTACAGACAGGTCCTCTGCCTGTTCCTTCAATGTGGGGTACCTCCACTGTTGTGTCCTCATGTGATATGGGGTGTAGTGCATGTTGGTTCACCTGCCACCTGTGATATTTGGTGTACATCATGTGTAGGATGTGGACATTGCAGGTTATTCTGGCATTTTTTTTGTCTATCCCTAATTATTCCTGAAGTGAAGGGGCAGTTAAGAGTCAACCACAATGTTCTGGGCCTAGCAACACATTTAGGTAAGGATACTTCCCTGAAGAACACTGGTGAACTGGATGAGTTTTTATGACATTACTGATATTTGGTTTTTAATCCCAGGCCTATTTAATCACTTGTCTGAACCTGTTCTTGGGTCAGTGGTCCAACTTCTGCATGCTGGTCTACCAACAACTACAATGTGACCTATCCTTCCAAGCTCACTTTTGGAGGTTGGAGGTTGTTGTAGTAGTGTCCCTATCAATTTTCAGATGGCCACCCCCATTTGATCACTGGCATATTTTTGAACTTCTGGTTTCCTTTTGCATGAATGACATCCCTATATTCAGGGCTGAAGTAACTGTTTGCATTGAGGCAATCCTCATTATCCCATCTTTGTACACACTTACCCTGGCATGAACGGTATGCAAGACAAGTTTTTCACTGTACCTCAGTACAAGTGACAATAATATACCAATACATTCTTCCATGAATTCTTGAACATAGCCAACACAGGACAGGGACTGTGAAGTGTGTTGGGACATCCTGAAATCACAAAAACTGTTATGTAAATTCAAGCTTTTGCCCTTTTTCCTTTAAAAAAAAGGGGTATGTTATGTTTTTCTCACCAACCAAGTCATTGACAGTGCTGTCAGTGCACAAGCTTTTGCTCATAGACAGAAGTAGATAAATATCGTAACTAAGTTCTGAATAAGGCTGTGTTCATTTCCAAAGGTAGCATTGCAATTCATAGAATGGTAAAGAACATCAACAAAATTAACTGAAAACAAAATGCTGGAAATACTCAGCAGACAAGGCATCATTTACAAAGAGAGAAACAGTTAACATTTCCGATTAATGATTTATATATGTTATTTAAACAGATTTATCATTTAAACTATTTGAACAAAACAAGATTGTGTCTGTTAAGGAAGTAATAGAAAAGTACAAAATGTTAATAAACAATGCCATCATTACTGTAGTGTTATGCAATATTTGTTAATAAGAAACAAATTTGTGTAACAATCATCTTTAACAAAAATTATGATTGAACTCATATGGATGAAGGCTTCATAGTTTTGAATAATTGTGGAATTGATATTGCAATTATATACAATGCTATAAACTGGAGAAAGTCAGAACTCAGCAAAACCAAGCAAAGTGCCTCATTCGTAATGTCATGAAATAATCTTTTTCCCAGAGAAGAGGAACTAAAAACAAGAGGGCATAGGTTTAAGTTGAGAGGTGAAAGATTTAAAAGGAACCTGAGGGACAACTTCAACCAGGTGTGGTGCGTATATGGAATGTGCTGTCAGAGGAAATGGTTAAGTACAATAACAACATTTAAAAGACATTTGAATAATTACATGGATAGGAGGGGTTTAGAAGGACATGGACCAAATGTGAGCTAGTAGGACTAGCTCAGTGGGCACTGTGATCATCATGGATGAATTGGGTGGAAGGGCCTGTTTCCCTGCTGTATGACTCTAGAGAAATCAACACTAGTTCTTACCATCTGTTTATACTGCAGGTGTGATGGAATTCAATGGAAATACTTTAACATTTTAGGTGTCAAACAACAACAAAATATGATTGATCTTAAAAAAATGTCCAGTTAACGAGGACAGTAATTTTCAGTTACAATATAGACATGTAATCACATAAGTACAGTGATTGTATAATTAAGTTGATTCCCTGTTATGCCAAAGTGGGTTCACAAAGGAGAGAATACTGGGTTTTGGGATATGACTGTGGTTCTCGAGCAGTAAACTTTGTTTGACAGTATTGATGCTTTAGCCTGTTGTATTGGCAAATTTACAAGGTATTTTTGTGGAAACCCTCATTATTGTAACACTAATTAACAATATCAACACAATCATAGAGGGCTTGCACTGGCTCTTGTGTTATCCAAGTACTTAACTCAAAACATTTGCATAGCTCTGAATAAATTGATTAGACTTATTTAAAGTGACAGTATAAGCCTACAATGTTTAAATGTGAGCACGGTATCTATTTTTGTAGTGTCTATCTCTACATGAAAGCATGAGCACTCACCAAGACAGTATGGTGCAATTATTTCATTGTATCATGTGTGAAGAAAGTGGCCAAATAATCTCTCAAAAAACAAATGTGGTTATTTCATAGTTATCCATGAATTGTTGTAAAGATTGAAACAATGTTCTCCTCAGTAATGGAGGTACAAATGTACTTAATATGTTCTCTCAAGTAATTACATTGCTTAGTGAACAGAAATCTCACATGCCACACTGTCATATACAGTCTCTAACTGTTCATCTAATATATATGGTTTTCAGACTATTTAATGTTTCATGAATGTTCGAAGCATCACTAATCATACTTGAACTATTCAACCATGAAATAGAATTCTCATTCACTGATTGAAGAGTTCCAACATAAATTACTCAAGGTTTATAGGGACTTCTTTGATCATTAAATGGGAATTATATTTCATGACTAAGCAAATGAGATTTTCTATGTATACATACATAAATGAATCAGAAGAAGTTGGATTATACCTTGAAAGGAAAGAGCAAAGATGTACGTATTCAGCCTATGTAAGTTGCACATCATCGTGTTAACATTCAAGAATTTTTCATCATCCATTCTGGCCATTTCTATCAGCTTACCTTTTGTCACTGTTACAAACTGCAAGGTATTACTTCTGTCCTGGATGCGATTCCATAGTAACTGATTGTCTGTTGCTGCCTCACCTGTGTTTCTATCATTCTTGCTGGTGCTCCAAGAAAGAGCTTTGTTGATGGAGCATGAAAATCCAAAATTTACATATGTATTGGTAGCAAGGGTTAGGATTATGATTTGAGGCAGGACCCCTCTATGGTTTCTTTCCATTCCAGGGAATTGAAGCCAATCAGTTCAACTGCTCTATTGTCCAGCTGACCTTGATCACATTTGTCTAGCGTATGGGCCATTGGATAACTGCAGTAAGCCAGCAATTGATACAGTCATTTTCCTAAATGATCACCATCTATTTATTTGATCTCAGTTTTGAGTAAGGTATTTTCAGATTTCCAGCATCTGCAATTGTTTTATTTTCATTCACTGTGAGTGAGATATGCTTAGATTGGATGCAAAAAGTGACTACAAATTACAATTACAATTTTTATAGGGGTACCAAACTCGGAATCATTCTGTGTAAAATCTAGAAATCTTTGGGTGTGCTTTGTTCTTCAATCAGCATTGCGTCACTGGTATTCAGCATTAACAAATTTAGTCTTATCATTACAACCTAATAATTAACTTCACATTGAAATTATGAGAACACCAACCTGTTGGTGCAGCAATGCACTGTAATCTTTTGAATGAATTGTGGATATTTTAAATATTTCTGAATAGTGATGGGCTCTTGCATTTCTGCTGATTTTCAATTCAGATCTCCACTACCAGCACCTACACATTGTACTGACACCTTACTATAATAATCACCTTCTAAATGTTTATTCTAATTTGATATTTAGAATTCTCATTGCTCAATATTTCTTCACAAAGCTGAGAGATCTGTTAGCTGTGTTCAGTTAAATAGAATATCTCCCAATGATGATTTACTGTGTTTAATAATAAATCTGTTTTCCAAACTAGTTCGCTGATTGAGCCTCTTGTTGAAGTAGTGAGCTGGCCAAGTGTTAAGAATTGATGACTGATAATTTGAATGGCCCTGAGGCTTTTTTAAGATGTTGACCCATTCAGAAAGCAAGCAGAAATCCCAATAAACGATTAAAATTTCATAGGCCAGAAAATCCAGGTGTCTGCAAATAGCTGTGATTTATAGATGACAACAAAGTTGAGTCAGAGATTTGTTAACTATAAAACTGCTCATTACAACTGCCACTTCACATTTCCATATGTTGTGTTAAATATTCACAAGTGTAAAGAGAAGTTTTTGAATCATTTTAACTACAAAGTCAACTGAGTTAACACAAGGGACTCGGAAGGAAAAATACCACGCTAATACAGCAATGATTTAGTCATTCAAATCAATTTGTTTGATCTCCATAAAATAAAAATACATTTTAAGGGTCATCTGCTGCAGCTCTCATCTGGATATTTAAGATACTGAGATGTTGACTGCAATTTACTTATTAAAAGAAGCAAAAGTTGCTTGATTAGAAAACGAAGAATATTATGGCATTAAGTCACCTTTGGAGAACTGTGCTTGATTGGGGATAGGTTTCAGTTCTTCCAGTGAAAATGTGTATATATACCCTTAGCATGAAATGAGAACATTTACCATTTTTCTGTCAATGGTGGTATGAAATAGTCCATAGTCTGTTCCAGTAATCAAACTAATGTCTCCCCACTTCACTCTGAAGATGCAATTCATCTGTTGAAGAGCTCCCTCTACATTTTAATTTCTGCAGATCTATTTTTCTATGCTGTCTGCTTATCATAGTAATAGCAGCTTTTGCATTTGGCCAGTGAGACTGCACCACATTCACACAGTAGCCAAAATAGCTGTCACAGAAAGTTATACATTATTGTATTCACTGGGCAACTTTTAACCAAAGTAAAAGTGACACTTGTTACTTGGTCTGTTGTAACAATGAGTTAGGCTGAAATTGCAATACGGAACAAGGTCTCATAATGGTGCTTTCTCTCTACATGAGACAATCCCCTCATTCCATTTACCCCTCTGTTCCCATACTTGTTTTCCCCTTTCCCCTGAACCCCACCTATTTAACCTATTCTTAAATACTGTATCAAAGCACAATACAGACAGGTGGATAAAGACCAGCTGGCTCATCCAGTCTATCCTATTCAATCCCTGTGTAACTCAGCAACTTGATAACAGTTTTCCCACCTCTTTAATAACCCAGGAAAAATACAAATAGAAAAACCAGGCCAATTCAGAGAGAAAGAAGTGCTGGTGAATTGCTTGGGAATTTCAGTACTTGAAGGCAATTAACTATTAAATTCCGAAAATAACTCCTCCTGTTTATTGCTCAACAAACTATATTTAATCTTGTACTTGGTCAGGATGCGTTCCTCCAAAATTGTATGTCATCAGCCACCAACATCTCATGCATTGAAACCATTGATTACTGGATTAATAAACTATTGTAATTAGTTCAGAAACATTTTAAAATTACCATAGCAAAATTCTTTTTTTAACAATAAATAAGCTTTAACTGTTAGAAATCCCTGATTTTTGTAAGTTACTGCCTTAGAGAAGTATAGCCAAGTGAACAGTTATTTTGTGTGTGCAAGGATGCTACCTACTGTTCCATCACTCCTCATTGTCTCATTTAAGCACAATTCCAGGTTCTGCCAATTGCTGAGAAAATATATTTGCATGCAAGAAGAGGAGAGGTTTATTAATTTTGTTAAAGAGTATTTTGTCAAGTTTTGCTGATGACTTTTTCAGATGCTTAAAAAGCCGTTTATTTGCAGCAGAATTGTAAATAGAACCAACTTTAAAAAAATTACCTTGAGAACATAATGTAGTTTGGTTTGAAATTCTTTCATCATTTCTTCAATTTTAGAACTGTTAAACTTTTGATTCACTGATTCTTTTTTTCTAACACTATTCAAAGTATTAGTTCAGTGATTCATGGTTATTTTCCTGTGTCATTATTTAAGAACATCAAGTGCCTGCATTATTTAACAGAGGTGAATAAAGGACACAGGAAATGCATAAAACTGTTAGTTTTGGAAAGAGGTATTATACTTTAAATAAAAACAAGATATAACAAGTATTTCCTACCTGAAATGTCAACACTTTTTTCCTCTTTTTTTTTACCTGCTACTTTTTCAAAATTTTTTAATTTCCCTTTTGCCCTTTAAGTCTGCTGTAGATCTAATGAATTCTCCTTTGCGCCATTGTATCCTCCCTCCTTGGAAAGGCCATCAACCTGAAACATCAGCTGTTTCTCTCTCCAGAGATGCTGCCTGATCTGCTGAATATTCCAGTATTCTATTTTTATATCTTCCATTCTGCTGATCTGATGTGACATGCCATTTTGCACAGAATTTTTTGAAGTGCAAAGAGATATATATATATATAATATATATATTGAAATGCAGAACATATGTAAGAAACCAATGATTTGAGGTCTCATCCAAAACACAAGACCAAGGATTTTGTGTGACCCATTGGTGTGCTGCCATTTACAAAATGCTATAGTGAAAGCAATTGTTTTGTGGAAGCAAAAAGTTGCAGAGACTTAAAATCCAAAACAAAAACAGAAAGTGCTGGAAGCACTCAGCAGGTCAGGCAGCATCTGTGTTCTGCAGTTACTGTTCACCCTGTTTCCTTGATAACTCTCACTGTCTTTAGTTGTGTTTTAAGGTGCATGCCATGCCAACTGTCAGACAGATTATGAACACTTTCATGGAAGATGGATGATCAAATGGAAATATATTTAATCCAGATTTTTTATATTGGTTCTAAATTGTCTGCCTGGGTAGTGTTGGACACTAATTTGACAGTTACTTGTTGCCAGTTATGATTTCATCATCCCAACTTAAACTTTAGCTTTATACACTGAAAGTGTTTAATGCAGGATCACAACATAAGTTGTAGCATCAAGTTCAAGGGTTGAGACAGCATTTTAAACGATTAGGGCATACCATTGTGTTTTAGCTCGCATGACTGTGAGATTTATTATGACCTTGAAATGTTTTGTGACCTGCATTATTCTATACAACGTGTCTACAAGTAGAGTTCATGACATTCCTTTCTCTAGCAGGATGTTGCTGCTGTTCTAATGGAGGCAGATATCCTAGACATCAATGAGATCTGAAGATTGAATAGAAGTCCAATTAAATAGTTGTGCTATATAATTTTAAAATGTGGGGATTTTGGGTTGTCTAATTGATAATGATC
>JARFYF010000029.1:23978748-23988834 GCA_030265395.1 Rhina ancylostomus | reverse complement strand
AGGTACAAGTTGAATGCCCAAGTTAAGATTTGCTAATATCTTTAACCTTAAATTCTATAATTGATTATTCAAATAAGAAAGAAATTGTTAGAATCTAACATCAGCTAATGCAATTAAATGTATACAGATGACAATAATGTAATCAAATGTGGACAGATGACAATAACATACAGTAATAATCTGTGGCATACACACTCATCCTTCATTCTGAAATCTGTAGTTAACCTGGCTAATCCCTGAATCCAGCGACATGGATCATGATGCATGAAGAGTTTGTGCCTCTACAGCCTGCAAGGTTACATAATTGCCAGTGCTGCCATTGCAGTACAGCTGAAAATTTGCTCCCCTCAGTAGAGGGCTAAGAATGTGAGTGAACTGCTTCCATCTCTCCTAAAAGGAAAATGCACATTGGCTAAGGCACATCGTGGATGTGCGGCAGCAGTCATTCTGACCTGGAAAATAATGGTGTTACGTCAGAGCTGAAGAGGAGGAGCCACTACCACCTCCTAAGATAGAAGAAAGGAGAGATCTGATTGGACAGTGGAGAACCAAGAAGTCCTCCAGACAAATTTTATGCCAAAGGTGGTGTAGAGGTCTATGCCAGTTGTCAAGCCCTGTGACATGGATGCAGTACTGAAGAAGTTCAGTGATCACTAATAAATGCTCGAGATCAGTGAATGGATCTTCTCGTGACATTTTACAACAACTGTAACACTAACCTCAGCCACTTTAACAACATGTACCCAACTGCAACCAGAACAGCCAGGAAGGACAAGGCAGCAGATACATGGAAATTCCACAACCTGCAGTTTCCTTTCCACATCAAACACCATCTTAATTTGCTTAAGTGAGGTGGTATTGTGGAAAAACTTATGACTTTTCTAGCCCTGGTCCAGATAAATATATTTTCCTCATCTTTCCTCTGATTCTTTTTATGTCTTCATATTATATATTGTCAATTTCCTGATGTGAAGTAATGCTTTTAATTACATTAGTTCCTAAAGAGAGACCGCTTCCCCCCATCTTGGTCATTTTAGAGTATCATTCAACTTTGGGTTTACTATTCTACTTGACTCAGTTCTGCATTGTGTATACTTGTATTATGTTGCGTAATGTGAAATGTTACATCTTAGAGATTTGAAGTTTCACTGATCAACAGTCAGTGTTTTACATGCATATTAAAGGTAGTGTAAGTTTTACATTGTTGCCAACTTTATCCTCCTAAATGTAAACAAAGTGAAGAAAGTCACTTTTCATATTTATACAGCTGCAACTCCAACAGCAGTCTGTGATGAAAACAATTCAAACAGAAATTATTTAAGAAGTATTCAGCAGATGGTACCTCTGGTGCCTTTTACTCTAATGTTTCATACCATGCTCTTTTCCTCCTTCTCATATTTTCTTCCCATCATCTGAATGTACTAGTTAATGGTGGGATATGATTTTAGATATCAGACTATTCCAAGAACCATCCCTGTGTAGTCGTTGTTCATGTCAGGTTCAACACAGTAAACACCAGTAGGCTTTCAATGACAGATCAGATCTGGTTTGTTCAAATCTGTTACAGCCCAATCATTTTCCATAATATAGATGAACTTTCAACTGACTGCTGAAGTTGCAGTTTCTATGTATATTTAATGGTAACTAGGGGACTAGACTGTGTAGCATAATCTTTGCATCATTGTACTTGTGCAATACATGGACTAATGAACATCTTTTGGCTGACATGCTGTTCTCAACAAATCTTTGATTCTTGTGGAGAAATTTTCCTGTTGTGCTTGGAGATATTGTACCTAATATTGTGGCTACTATAAAAATGCAGCATATAGATTATTTCCTTTTTAATACATATTATCATATTCCAAACAGTTAATATAGACAAGTCTTTTCAAGAAGTACAGAGCTTTTCCCAGGGTGTTCACACTGCTTTGAAGGAATAAAACCATAATTTGTTGTCAAAGTAACAGTGAGACCAGTGATGCTCACCATTATTTGTGCATAGCTGGTACAGCAATTTCAGGCAAAGAGAAGTTGCATGTGAAGCGAATGGCATAGAAATGCAGTTATACCATTAGCTTCACAAGATCTTAATAAAGAAAATTACAGCTCAGGTACAGGGCTTCAGCCCACAATGTCTGTACCAATCATAATGCCAATTGAAACTAATCCCATGTGCCTACGTATGATCAATATCCCATTCCCTGCCTGTTTGCCTGTCTAAATGCCTCTTAAATGTTGCTATCTTGATGTCTTCCTTATTACTGAAATGTATTGAATGGGATAAAGTTGCTTTATTTGTGCTGCAACCATGAACTAAAATCCAAATAAAATGAAATCTTGCCTATTTCAGTCTAAATATCTTTTTTTAATGCCCTGATAAATGTTACTTAGTGCCAGTATATTTTACTGGGCCTGAAAATTAGCTATTATATATGTGCAGCTTCATTCCTTTGTTTTTTTTTAATTGCTTCAATATTTAAAAATATTCATATATTTTTTGTTAAAGTTATAATTTCTGTCTGCTTCTCTTGAACAATTTTCCCCTCATTCACTTCAATTTCCATGCCTGATTTGAAATGAATTTATCCTTTCCTAATCTGTGCTGCCTTCCGGTCTTTGGTAACTTTAACTTCACAATCCTTCAAATTTGATTGGTTAAGGTGATGGAAAGTTGCACTTGTTTGCCCAGGTCCCAGATGACCAGCTTCCATTCTCCATAATGTTATCAGCTTGCACTTGCAGAAACTTCTACATGAGAAATTTAAATCAAAGCAATCAATGCCAGGCTAACCTAGATGCCCTAAGACAATAAATTAAAGACAAATGAAAATATCCTGAAGCAAACTATCATACAATAACTGCATTGAATTTAAGCAGCCTTTTCTTAGAGATTCAAAAAGAAACAAATTTAGGGCTGCACATGTTGGACAATAAATGCAGACTTAAACAAATAACTGAACATTAGTTGAAATAGCTAGTGCAATTTCAGTGAAGTTCTTCTTATCTAACATTTGAATGCTGTTCCTAGGAGAAGCTGACAAAGAATTTAGAGCAAATGGATTAAAATCTTCTTCTTCTTTGCGGTTGAACTTTGTTTTTACAGTTAAATATTATTTTTCTATACAACCTTTCATAAGGATTTCATATTTGTATGCCACAATCATTGTCCAATATGAAACCACTTGGTTTTCATGTATGCAGTCACAGAGTTATTATTGAGACGTTGTGGATTGTGTTGGAGGTATTACTTCGAGAACAATTTCATCATATACTCTTTCTGTTCTTCTGCAGTGATTTCTTGTTGAAAAATAATGCTGAATTTTATGACGAATATTTTTAGTTAATTGAATATCAGTGTGTATTATTTCCTAGTTCACAAGATCTTAAATGCTTTAAAATATGGAAACATTTATCTTTGAAAGGAATGGTCAGATTTTGCACATGTCCTATCAATAAATGATTTATTGATTTACTTTATCACAATGCTCAGAAGTTATTTCAAAATACTCATAGCTACTCAAAGTCTTTTATGTGTTACTTTTAGATGATGGAGATAGATTCTCATAAGCTAGAACTTCACAGTGGATCTTATCTGTGATTGATATGCCATGTCAAGGAGCACAGCAGCTCCCATATGGCTTTAATGGTCTCTATTTCTGTTTTAAAATTTCAATGAGTTCCTTTAAACCAGTGGAATTGTAGAGGACATTACAGATTGTGTAACCTTGTCCTTTTATTTCAGGTCACCCAAAAACCCAGAACAGAAAATAATCAAGCGAGTGATTGCCCTTGAAGGAGATATCATCAAGTAAGTATTTTGTTCTGTAATGACTAGGTTCTTTAGATTTCACTTACATATGACAGTTAATCACGTATAAAAGCACAGCAGAATGTTCATTCTGAATTCTTGTGATTGTCATGGTGACACATTGGGAAGGTGCTATTACTGTGCTGCTTTTTGAACAAAGAAAGAATTGTTTTCCATGTTCTGATCACTGAAATCTATCTGATTTACTGCTGCTAAAATTCTAAATAGCAAAATATCCCCCGGCAGTGATAATATATTGCCTGCCTATTTAATAGTTGGTTTTGCATGCTAGGTAAATATGCTTGCAAAGTGACATTTATCATAAATCTTACATTAAAATGGTGTGGCTCTGCAATTTTTTGTTGCAAGGTGATCTTGAAATGAAAGTCCAAATGGCTGGCAGTAGCAGAACTAATAGAGTTTTGAAATTGATCACCCTAGTGGTTATGAGATTTAAATGAGAGATGGACTGAAAATGAGATACTTTTATCATTATTCGTTTATTCTTATGTTGGCTCTTTTGATGTTAGGTTGGAGTACATTAAACTCATCTATAAAGTAACATTGTTTTTAAAATGGAATTGATAAACATTTCATATGTTATGTAGGTCCTGTACTAAGTTTTCTTGTTATGTTTTATATTATTAAAGTGCAAAATGAACTATTGAAGTGTGCATTATTTAGCAACAGAGCTATCTTGATGACCAATCTTTAAGTTATTGATGTAAAGTCATGGAGCATTTCTGATAGGATGAGTACATTACACATGGATCTGCCTACCTGGAATAAACAAAACCAGAGATGACAGTTCTTTTGGAAAAAAAAAGTGGCTGATGATTCAAGTTTTGGAAATAATAAGAGAAAATCTGGAGAATTAGCAAGGGACCAGCCAACATCTGTAAATTGTATTAGATACACCATACTTCATAAGAATTTCAGTATGTAGGAGATGCAAGCATTTTAGTAAGGTTACAAAAAGTTCAAAGGGAATGGGGAAAAAGGGAAATAATAAAAACAAATATGCCAAATATAGAAAATGTATAAATAAGTGAGTGATCTGTAAACTCGTTAATTTAGAAAAAACTGCTAAATTATAAAAGGTGCAAGTTTTTTGAGGTTTACAAAGACGAAAGAGTGAACAGGTAATGAAAAGTGAAAAGATAATCTGCCTATTAAATCAATTAAAAGTGCTTTTTCAAAACTAATTTGTATGTGGAGTATGTAATGATGTAGATTAATGTATAATAGCATCAAAATGTGTGGTTTGATTCCCTATAGCATGTAGGAAATGACTTGAAATTATGAAGTATCTCTTTATCAACATAACATTGAACTTGACTCCTGCACTAATTCCATCTTTTACATATACACTTCAGTTTGGATTTTAACTGTATATAAAGTTGTCCCCTAAAACTGCTTTGAGCTTTGACTGAACTTGTAAGGAGGAGTAAAACTAATCATGACTCAAGGAGCTGCACAATCCAGCAACTCTTCCTCTTTTAAAAATTTAATAAAAATCAGTAAACATCATAGCTAGCATAATATAGGACAGGCACGGTTAGCATAATGCTGTTACAGCACCAGTGACTCGGGTTCAATTCTGGCCACTGTCTGTAAGGAGTTTGTACATTCGCCCCCATGTCTGTGTGGGTTTCCTCTGGGTGCTCTGGTTTCCTTCCACATTCCAAAGACGTACGGGTTAGGAAGTTGTGGGCATGCTATGTTGGTGCTGGAAGTATGACAACACTTGCTGGCTGCCCCCAGAACACTCTATGCAAAAGATGTATTTCACTGTATGTTTCGATGTATGTGTGACTAATAAAGATATCATATCATAAAGCACTCCACATAATGTCACATAAAATATTACAAGGGACTACGAAAGAATAACATGATATAAAATGTTACAAAACGTGTGCGCTGACATAATATCCCTCTGTGCCCTGACGTCTTCATAAACCTCAAGGAATTCTCTTGTTCCCAGTATACCTGACATATACCTCTTTTTTTTAACTAGAGCCTTGATATCCCTCATGAACCAGAGTTCCCTAATCCTGCCAACATGTTCCTGTCAGAGTGAAGAGAAATTTAGAGAGGGGATTCTGATAGGATTTACCTGCATTTAGAAAGGCAAGGACTGATTATGGATAGTCAGCATGGCTTTATACATTGGAAATCATGTCTCATGAATTTGATTGAGTTTTTTTAACAAATGACCAAGAGGATTGACAAGGGCAGGGTGATAGACATAGTCTATGTGGTCCTGCATGGTAGGCTGGTCCAGAAGAATAGATCTCATTGGATCTGTGGTGAGCTAGCCAGTTGGATACAAAATTGACTTGGTGGTAGTGGAGGGTAGTTTTTCAGATTGGAGGCCTGTGACCAGCAATGTGCCACAGGGATCAGAGCTGGGTTCCCTGTTGTTCGTAATCTATTATAACAATTTGGAAGAGAATGTAGGTGGCATGGTTAGTAAGTTTGTGGATGACATCAAGATTGGTGGTATAGTGGACAGTGAAGACAGTTATCTAAGATTACATCAGGATCTAGGTCACCTGGGAAAATGGGCCAAGGAATGTCAGATGGAATTTAACTTGGACAAATTCAGTATTGCATTTTGGGAAGTTAAACCAGAGCAAGACTTGCACAGTAAATGGCAGAGCCCTGGCGAGTGTTTTAGAACAGAGAGACCTTGGGGTACAAGTTAGAGTTCCCTAAAAGTAGTAAGAACATAGTTCCCTAAAAGTGGTGAGACAGGATGGGTGAAGAGGTCCTTTGGCATGTTTGCCTTCATCAGTCACTGCACTGAGTACAAGAGTTAGGATGTCATGTTATAATTGAACAAGATATTGGTGAGACCACACTTGGAATATTTTGTGCCATTCTGGTTGTCTAGGTCTAGGAAGGATGTCATTAAGCTGGAAAGGATGCAGAAAATATTCACAAGGGTGTTACCGGGACTGGAGAGCTTGAGTTATAAGGAGAGACTGGATAGGCTGGGGCTTTTTCCCTGGAGTGTAGAAGGGTGAGGGGTGACTTTATAGAGGTATATTAAAATCTTGAGGGGAAAAGAAAAGGTCACAGTCTTTTTTCCCCAGGGTTGAGGAGTCTAAAACCAGAAGGCATCGATTTAAGGTGAGAGAGAAAATATTTAAAGGGGATCTGAGGAGCAGGTTTTTCCACACAGGGTGGTGGGTATATGGAACTAGCTGCCAGAAGAAGTGGTAGACGCAGGTACAACTACAATGTTTAAAAGACATTTGGACAGGTACAGATCATCCCCAGGCTACCGCAGGGTTCTGTTCCTGTGACCTATTTATAACCCGAACAGTTTGTAAGTTGGAAATGTGGTCATGAGCCGAGTTCTCAGGTGGCAGAAGGTTCCTGCAGCCCGACAGCAGCTGGCAAATCCATCCCACTTGTCTCCCAAACGCCCATTCATTTGTATGGGCTGTACATAAGCCGGGCATTTGTAAGCTGGGGAGGACCTCTACATGGGTAGGACAAGTTTAGAGGGATAAGGGCCAAATGCAAGAAAATGGGACTAACTCAGGTAGGTAACTTCATTGGTATGGACAATCTGGGCCAAATGGGTGTTTCCATGCTGTACCACTCTGTGGCTCTGTGCTGTGTATTATGTCTGTGCTCTTACTCAGTTTACTTGACAGTAATTGGTTACTTTTTTTATTCATTCGAGGGATGCTGGATGCAGAGGCTGAGCCAGCATTTAATTTCCCATTCCTAATTGCCCTTGAGAAGGTGATGGGGAGCTGCCTTGAACTGCTGCAGTCCTTGAAGTGTGGGTATATCCACAATGCTGTTAGGGAAGGAGTTCCAGGACCTTGACCCAGTGACGGTGAAGGAATGGCCATATATTTCCAAGTCAGGATGCTGTGTGGCAACTCCTAGGTGGTGGTGTTCCCGTGCCTTTGCTGCCCTTGTCCCACCGGCCGGTAGAGGTTGTGGGTTTGAAAGCTGCTGTCTAAGGAGTCTTGATGTGTTGCTGCAGTTCATCCTGTAAATGGTACAAACCGCTTCAACTGTGCGTCAGTGGTGGAGTGAGTGAATGGTTGTGGATGGGGTGCCTATGAAGCGGGCTGCTATATCCTGTGTGGTGTTGAGCTGCTTGAGTATTGTTGAAGCTGCACTCATGCAGGCAAGTAGAGAGTTTTCCATTACACTCCTGACTTGAGCCTTGTTGGTGGTGGACAGTCTTTGGGGAGTTCAGAGGCGAGTTACTCACTGCAGGATTCCCAGCCTCTGATCTGCTCTTGTAGGCATATTGTGTATGTGACTACTCCAGTTCAGTTTCTAGTCAGTGGTAACCCTCAAGTTATTAATAGTGAGGGGATTCAGTGATGATAATGCCATTGAATGTGAAGGGCGATAGATGAATTTTCTCTTGTTGATTATCATCATTCCCTAGCACTTGTGTGATGTGAATGTTACTTGACACCTATCAGCCCAGGCTTGGACACTGCCCAGGTCTTGTTGCATTTGGATGTGGACTGCTTCATTTTCTGAGCAGTCATGAATGGTACTGAACATTGTGCAATCATCAGACAAGGATGGTTATTGGTGAAGTAGCTGAAGATGAGGAACTCCTCAGGGATGACCTGTGACTGAGATGATTGTCCTCCAACCACAACAGCCATGTTCCTTTGTGCTAGATATGATTCCAGCCATTGGGGGGGGTTTCCCCGCTAATTCCCATCCACTCCAATTTGCCCTAGACTCCTTGATGCCATACTGGATCAAAGGCTGCCTTGACATCAAGGTCAGTTACTCTCACTTCATGTCTTGAGTTTAGCTTTTTTTTGTCCAAGTTTGGACCAAGGCTGTAAAGACATAAGGAGCTAAGTGACTTTGGCGGTATCCAAACTGAGCAGGTTGCTGCTAAACAAGTGCCACTTGATTATCCCTTCCATCGCTTTGCTGATGATCGAGAGGAGACTCATGGGGTGGTATTTGGCCAGGTTGGGTTTGTTCTGCTTCTCGTGGACAAGATATACCAGGGCAATTTTCCACGTTGGTCGGCTAGTTGCCAGTGTTGTAGCTGGAACCAGAACAGCTTGGCCAAGGGACGACAAATTCTGGAGCACAAGACCTTAATACTATTGCTGGAACGTTGTCAAAGCTAATTGGCTTGATCCAGTGCCTTTAGCCATTCCCTGATACCACATGGAGTGAACTGAATTGGCTGAAGACAGGCATCTGTCATGCTGGGGACTACTGGAGGAGGTGGAGGTGGATCATCCAGTTGGCACTTCTGGCTAAAGATCCTTGCAACTGTTTCAGCTTTCTCTTTTGCACTGATGTGCTCGGCTCCCCCATCATTGAGAGTAGGGATATTTGTGGAGCCTCCTCCTCAAGTGGGTTGTTTGATTATCTACCATGACTGTAGAGCTTGGATCTGATCTGTTGGTTGGGGGATTGCTTAGCTCTGTCTATTTATGTTGTTTGTCAGCAAGCACAGGCCAAACCTGGGTAACAAATGGGTTCTGTTCTTACACATGTTCATAAGTAGCTTTTGTCCCTAAACCAGGAAGTCCACAAAAATCACTTGATGTGGTAACCATACCTCCACAGTACTGTAATGAATGGCATCAAAGAACATTAGACTGCTAAGAAAGAACAATTCAGAAAAGAGGAGAAAGAGGGGAAACTAGTTCTGCCGTTCTTCGGAATGAACTTATGTACGTACATTGGGGACTTTTGAATTTAATAGCATTACTCAAGGAGTTGTTATTAGTCTTTGACAAGGAGTGGTATTGATTGATCAGCTAAGGGAGGTGCAGTAGGTGAAAATCAGTGGAAGGTTTTTTTGCCCAAGTTTAACCTAATGCCATGAGATTTCATGGGATCTGGAGTCAATGTTGAGGACTCCCAGAGCAGTTCCTTCCCAACTGTTTACCACTGTGCCATCACCTCTGCTGGGTCTGTACTACCAGTGGGACAGGACATACCCAGAACGAAGATGGTGGTGTCTGAGATGTTGGCTGTAAGATGTCATTCCATGAGTATGACAATGTCAGGCTGTTGCTTGGCTTGTCTGTAAGAGCGCTGTCCTAATTTTGGCACAGGCCCTCAGATGCTGGTACTTTCCAGGGTCAACAACTCATGCATTTTTCCTTAACTCTGTGAGTTTCCCACCCTGGTGATCGCTCAAAGGAATTGGCAAGAATCTCAATGTGATAAACTCTTCATTTTCACTCCCTGTTTTTTGTGCTCTGCTTGGGCAAATGAGCTCCAGAGAAAACTTCGGCTAAATTATGGTT